>VMDO01008028.1:0-86901 GCA_007922755.1 Pedetes capensis | reverse complement strand
TTGAATAATAGTCATATTAACTGGCCTTCCTTGTAGGTGTATGGATATTATTCTATCACTGACAACATTGTATTTCATGACAGATCTTGAAATGTCTTTTTTGATGATGAATGCAACCCCATTTCTCTTTAGTTTATCATTCCCAGCATAGTAGACCATATGACTGTCTGACTCAAAATGGCCTATGCCAGTCCATTTAACTCACTGATGCCTAGAATGTCAATGTTTATGCGATCCATTTCTCTTTTAACAATTTCTAACTTGCCTAGATTCATACTACATACATTCCATGTTCCAATTATTAATGGATGTTTACAGTTGTTTCTCCTCATTTTGAGTCGTGTCATATCATCACGTTGAGCACCCTGGGGTTTTACTCCATTTCCCTCATCACGGTATACTCTACTTGGAGAATCTTTCTTACGTATACAATTAAAAAATTATTTTTCAAATCCAAATGTGAAGAACTAGGAGATATGGATTGTGTATTGTTGATTGCAGATCATACACATGCAGGACCCCAGCAGCAGCAAAGGGACAGGCTCCCACATGGCATCTGCTTACCATGGAAACATGTAAGACATTGACCTCAAAGGCTCTGTCTGAGTAGGAGGTAAGATGTAAATAAATATATGCAGGAAACTAACAAAAGGTCAGAAAGCCTCAGATGCTAATTGGGCTATCTGCATATTGAGAGTTTTAGAGGCAAACTTTTCACCTCTGCTGGACTAAGTGGGCAGAGAATGAAGGAGAATATGGTTAAGTGCAGCCGGGAGGATTGTGGCAGGTGGAGAAGGCCATGAAGACAAGAGGATGAAGGAGTGAGACAGGTATTTGGAAAGGTGGCTGACTCTCCCTGGTGAGGGTAAGTGTGAAGAGAAGATGTAGCAGTGGATCAGACTCTGCAGGCAGAAAGGGAGGAGACAGGGAGCAGGTCCTCTATGTGTTGGGGACGCGGCGTGTGGTGGTGGATATCCTGTGCTCATGGTCCTTGCACATCCTGACCCATGCTAACCAACATCCTAGATCAACATTACCCAAGGACAACTTATTCAGTCATGCTGTGGTTGTTGTTAGATGCCCTCAAGTCAGGTCTGACCCACAGCGACCCTTTGTACAACAGAACAAAACACTACCCAAAACTGTGCCATGCCCGGCATGATGTCAGTGCTTCTCTGCTAGTCACAGGGTTTCCAAAGGTTGACTGTTTTAGGATTGTTTCAAGAGTGGGCTGGTATGTCCTTCTCCCATGTTTGTGGTGCTGGGGATTGAACTCCGGCCCTCCGAGTGCACAGCAGCACTCTACCAACTGAGCTCAACCCCAACCAGTACAGTCACGGGCAACATGGATTTCACTAGCTTCTAGTGCCAGCCCCCATACTTACCTGGCAGCTGAACTCACACACTGCATTACCGGCCTAAAGACAGTGAAGCTCATGAGCAGAAGTTCAAATTCTAACCTTCATGGGTGTAACTGTGGGTAGGTGACTCAGCATCAATGTGCCTCAATGTCCCCAACTATGAATTGGAAGTCATAACTGCTTTAGTTTAGACCTTAAATGTCCCCCAAAGGCCCATGTACTGGAAGCAGGGACCCTAAAGTCACTCTACTGGGATGTGGTAGAACGTTTAGGAGGTGGAGCCTAATGGCCGGTCTTCAGATAACTGCAGCTTTGCCCTTCAAGGGGAGTGTGGTTCTTCAATCTCTTCCTTGCTGTTTTGCTTTCTGACCATGATTTGCTGTAACACGGGCTCCTGCATGATATTCTGACTCACCACAGGTCCAAAAACGATGGCTCAACCTAGCACAACTCCAACACTGAGCCAAAACAAACCTCTGCTCTTGATAAGTTAACCGTCTCAGTATTTTGTTACAGCAATGAAAAGCTAACACAATAGCAATGTTTGACTCATAGGATTATTGTGGGAGAGGAGATGAATTAAGATATACAAAGCTTAATAAATGGCAGTTGTTACTGCTGAAGTTATGATGGAACTGCCAAGTATGAGTATCCAGAATATGCAAGAAATCCTGTAAATCAATTGTGAATTATGTTTAAAAATCGCAAAGAAAAATGAGCAGTCTATTATGTAGCAATTTACAGAAGAAACAATCTGAATAGTCAATTAACGTGTGAATGAATGTTCCATCTTATTAAAATCAGGAAAATTCATATCAAATGAAAGAACATTTCATATGCACTTCAGTTGCACCATGAAAATGTCTGATGACATAAAGTGTTGGCAAATAGGAATTCTTATATTTACTAGTGTGCAAATGGACACAGGACCTTGGATTGTGATACACAAGATGTTAGGAAGGAAAGAAATCCTAGCTTCTCTTCCTGCCTTCTATCACATTTCTGCAGGAGACAGGGTTCCAGAAAACTCTGTAACTGGCTCAGCCTGGTCCCTCTGAACATGCTCCCCGTGAGTGTCAGCTCATCCACAGGATGGCGGCATTTCTGCCTCCTCTCACCAGCTCACAGAGTCTGTCCCTTAGGTGGGTACTGTAGTTATTCAGCATGCTGAAGGCCAGACCTGGCAATACGCTGTCCATGGTACATCCAAGCCCAGAAATCGAATCCTCATCTCTGTGTCACTTCTCAGTTGGTTACAGGCTTGGAAGTGAAATAATAGGGTATTATTTTGTTGTTGTTGCTAGGTACTATTGAGTCGGAGTCCAACTCATAGCGACCCTACGTACAACAGGTGAAACACTATTGTCAGTGCTTCTCTGGTATTCACAGGGTTTTCAATGGCTGATTGTTTTTTGGGAGTGGGTTGCCAGGTCCTTCTCCCAAGCCTACAGCACCTGGTGTTCCCAGGTGGTGTCCCATCTAAGTACTAACCAAGTCTGACTCTGTTTAGCTCCCGAGATCTGACAGGATTGGACGCCACAGTGCTGAGGCTGCAGACAGGGGTACTATTTAGATGCTACTTATTGACAACCTAGGACCCTGACAGTTTCTAACAGAGAAAAATTAGAAACCACTGACTGTTAATAAGTGAACAGCTAAGTACACTGTCATATTCATCACCTGCAGTATGAGACAGTGACAAAAATAAACAATTATGCTTGGAACAAAGTAGGTGGACCTCAAGAACATCAGCAGCACAAAGCAAGTTGCAGCATGACATATATGGCATGAAGTGATGTGTGTAAACAGAAAGGTCAAGAAAACATGTAACAACAGGTACTGCCCCGAGGGGAGAAGAAGCAGTCTGTGCAGGAGGCTGATGTACCCACCTCCCTGCAGCAGGACTTCTGAAGAGGAAGGAAAAGAGGACAGGAAGGGAGGTTTTGTTTTATCTGTACATTTTACTTCATTAAAAAGGAGGATCAGAAACAAATGGGACAAAATAACAGCAAGGGAAGGACATGGTACCTGAATATCTGCCTAGTATGTAGGCACATTTGATATACTTTATACATAAATTTTTAGAAACCTCATTCTTCATTAAAGAGCGTTTAGTGAGTACATAGAGCCTGCAACTGTAGCCCTGTGGCATCTGATCCTGTCAGATCTCAGAAGCTAAGCAGGGTCGGGCCTGGTTAGTACCTGGATGGGAGACCGCCTGGGAAGACCAGAAGCTGTAGGCTTGGGAGAAGGACCTGGCAACCCTCTCCCAAAAATCAATCTGCTATTGAAAACCCTATGAACAGCAGAGAAACACTGACAATAGTGTTTCCCCTGTTGTACAGAGGGTCGTTATGAGTCGGATACCGACCTGACGGCACCTAACAACAACAACAAAATGAGTACATAAAATATGTGTGGAAATACCTCAAATCTCAGTCCTCACCCTCAACCAGGAAGCAGTTGGTGGACAGTTTTAGTGCTGCTTCCCTGGGTTGCAGGGCTTCCACAAGAGTTTAGAGAATGGTGTCCCCATTCAATGCTCTATCTTGACCTCCTAAAGGGCTGGTCTGGCATCAACCACAGAGGACTGGACTCAAAGATGCTTAAAAATCAGGAGATCCAAAGAGATGGCAGAAGGTGGGACACTAGCTCCAGACACTGGCGCCCCAACTCACATGTGGCCTCAGACAGGACCCTGCAGGCCTAGCTTCATGGTCCCAGGCTGTCTTCCACAGGCAAAATTCTGTATCCTCTGTGTCTCTGAAACTGCTCAGGGATCCTGCAGGAAGAGGTTAGGCAGCTTCCTGGGCACCAGTCTCCTTCAGCCAGGCCCCCAGAAAATGAGGAGGTCACTGGGCACCCAGAGGGGAGGTTTCCAATGTTCCCCCAGGAAAAGCAAGGGTCAGGATGGCCATCAAGGAGATAGGTGGGCTTGCATCCCATGCTGCAACAGTACAGCTATCCAGGAGGATAAGCCACTCCATAGTTAGCACTCCATAGTTAGCCAGTTACTTTGCCTGGCTGAGCCTCTGTCCTCAGTGAATAAGGAGGAGGAGGAGGAGACCCAAGAAACGAAGCAGGGTGCAACCCTAATGGCCACAGAGCCCTGTGCACATGCAGGCAACCAAAGTAGCCTGCAGCCATGTCACCCTGGCATCCCATCCCTTCTGATCTCAGAAGCTAAGCAGGGTCAGGCCTGGTTAGTCCTTGAATGAGACACCACCTGGGCACAGCAGGTGTTGCAGGCTTGAGAAAAGGACCTGGCAGTCCACTCCCAAAGCAATCAGCCATCGAAACCCTCTGAAAAGCAGAGAAGCACTGACATCATGCTAGGCATGGCAGTGTCTGGGAGTGTCTTGTTCTGTTGTACATAGGGTCCTATGACTTGGACCCAACTTAAGAGCACCTAACAACAATGACACGTGGGCTGGGATTTAGCTCAGTTGGTAGAGTGCTGCGCTGCAGTCTCTGAGGTCCTGAGTTCAATTCCCAGCACCACAAAAATGGGAGAAGAACCTGGCAATCCACTCCTAAGGCAATCCCGAAACAGTCTGCCATTGAAAACCCTATGAGGGTCAGTATGAGTCGGATACCGACTTGACGGCACCTAACAACAACAACAACAAACAACAACGACAAGATGATGATGAAGACAACAATGACAATGAACAGCACTGCAGTCCAAGAGGCGGGGGGAGGAGTGGACAACTAGATTCTGGGTCCAAGCCCAGCTCTGCCCCTGACTGAATGTGACCTTGACTAAGATATTTGGAACTTACGCCTCAGTTTCCTTATCTGGAAGAAGAGGAAGGCTAAATAAACTAATGCCCACCATGTCCTTAGGCATTCAGGTGTGACATTCTGGTAGGGACAGAAGTTAAGAGAGGAGGAGCAAAGTCTTCCCCAGCATCCACTGGGGGCTGGCGCCAGGACCCTGGGAAAAACCAGAATCCACAGATGCTCAAGGTCCTTACAGAAAACAGCAAAGTATTTGCATATGACCTGCCCACACCCTCCCTTGACTTTAAATCATCTCTAAACACGTTGTAATGCCTAATGTTGGGAAACACCGGGTAAATAGCCATTTTGCTGTATTGTTTAGGGAGTAACGACAAGAGAAAATGTCTGCACACATTGAGTACAGATGCTATATTTTCTGAGTATTTTCAACCCGCGCTGCAGAGCCCATGGACACAGAAGGCCTGCTGTCCTCTGAAACCATGCCCAGGCATAGTTCTTTCTCATCTGTTTCCTCCTCATCCCTCCCACTTCTGCATCTATGCAGAGGAGTCAAGCCTTACTTTCCTGGAGAGCAGACACAACCTAGAAGAGGGAACAAATTGCTAAGTTTCACTTTTAGGCATTCCATGGGCGAGGCTTTCAGAGAGGGGGATTTTTAGATCTCAGGGGTCAAGTCTGGAGGTTCAGTCACAGAGTGGAAAGAATTCAGCATGACAGAAGGAGCGTGTCACAGGGAAGGTGAGAAAGAGCTTTGGTGTTGGCAACAAGGACCCGACAAGGGTGTGTGGGGGAAGAAGGGCAAAGTGCAAGGACAAGAGGTCAAATGCCGAGATCCCAGATGGAGTCAGCCTGGGGCTGGTGGAGGGGCCATCACAAGTATCCCACCAGGGCTGGGGTGGTCTGGGCCCCTGGAGCTGGCGCCCACTCCCCTGGATGGACCATGGCTACCCGGAGGCTCTAGAGAGAAAGCCAACTTCCTCAAGAGAACACCAGACCTGCTTCCCTTGGCAGGGCGGGGTCTGCAACAAGGGAGGAGGCAGAGGCCACAGGGTAAAGTGCACTTCTGAACCCCAGGAAGCCAGCGTAGTCCCTCCCACCTGGGGTGAACAGAAGGCCTATGTCCTTAGGGGATGAGCTCCTGAAATGCAGAGGAACAGCTATGGGATTCCTGACCCCCTCAGGCAGTGGGATATTCCCAGAAAGGCTTAGGAAGCTCCAGCTGATAAGCACCCCAGAGTTTAGTCATCAGCACTCCAGGGCAGCCAAGAAGCTCCAAGAAATTCCCTGTAAGTAAAGACCACGAGGCCCACGCCCCTACTTGGAATTCTGCCGCACTTACTGGGACTCAGCCTTGTGGTTATTCTGACAGAGCTCAGACTAAGTTGCCAGAGGCAGAACTAAAAGCAAATGGCCTCTCCACCTGGCCCAGGAGGACCAGCAGCTGTCTCCAGTCACTGTCACAATTTTGTCACCAGGTGGCGAAAGTGTCCCTTCCAGCAGCTGCGTCTATGAAACCGTGTCCAGTTCACATGGTTAGGGGGAAGACGGCGAAGTCCCCAAGCCCCCTTCTACATAAACGACACGCCTTCTTATCTTCTGGGAACTGGAGCTGTGTTCCTTCTGCCTCTGCTTGGGCAGGGGGGAACCCTGCTGGCAACAGTCTGAACTGGGGTCTGCATAGGGCACCCCACCATCCACACAGACCTGCACTAACACCTGGTCAGCACCCACAAGGTCAGCCCCAACAGTGGAGCTCCAGGTGCCCTGCCTACCTCTCTGTCTGCTCTCCTAGAAGGCAACACACAGGTCACTGCTCTGTTTTCAGCAATCACCTAGAAGTAAATCTCCTCCCGGCCCTGTCTGGGCTCTTTTTCCTGGAATTGTCAAACCATTCCAAAGCATCTCCTGCTGTCCCCCGAAACATGGCCAGCAGCACAGCTCCCTCAGTCACGGAGAGGCCCCTGCCCCCAGCCTGAGTCTGCAAGAGCGCAGGGCTGGCAGGATCTGACAGCCTTTACTCAGCAGGGCCAGCACAGGAGCCTCCCTCTCCTGCTCCTCCTGGGGCTTCTGAAGCACCTGAAGTTGACCCGCAGGTCCCTTTAGCCCCCAAGGCAGGGTGCAACAGAAAGGTGGCCACTGAGAGCCTGGCTGCCTGTGGCTATAAGATTTTTTTTTTTTGTCTGTTCTCTTTGTCTTTCCATGCTCTATCAGAACAAAGATTTACACACAAAAGGACTTAATTAAGAGCTGTCCCCAGAAGATGTAGTTTCTGCGTGGCAGGAAAAAAACTCCAAGGATCCCCCCTGAGACTTGCAGCAGAGCCTGACAGATTTCTCTCAGGTGTGAGCCTCAACTTTGCCTTCTTTATGCTTTAGCTGGAGGCAAGACCCTGGTCTCCTAAAGCCTTCCAAATCCTCTTCTGAATAATTCCCTCAGATTAACTCGGATCAGGCAGCAGTCAGCTAGTTCAGTTACAAACACTGCATGCATTTGGTGGCAAAGAGCTGACTGACATAAAGAGGAGCAGGAGGGAGGCCACCTTCTGCGCTAGTGGGCTAGACCTGCGCGGGTCCTGGAAGGCGCAGGCTGGGCTGACACACAGTCAGGGTGGATGCACCAGTGAACGAGCCTCCTACTGCCTGCCCTCCCTTCTCTGCCATGAAGGCAGGTGTCACCTCCTCGGGGAGCCTGGCCTGTCCCCTCTGGCCTGTGCAAACAGCAGTGGGTATAGTAAGGGAGAGGAGGGGCCCAGGGCCACAGGGCACCACCCCATCATGCGCTGGGCCTAGGGCAGGGAGGCACCTCTCATTCCCATCTGTGGAGCCTAGGTGATGTGGAGAGTCTTGAGAAATTGATTTAATAGATAACTTGTTCATTAACAGATTCTTAAATTAAGCCCTTTGCAGCCGTAGCCCAGTGGCATAAGATCCCGTCAGATCTCGGAAGCTAAGCAGGGTTAGGCCTCGTTGGTACTTGGATGGGAGACCGCCTGGGAACACCAGGAGCTGTAGGCTTGGGAGACGGACTCGGCAACCCACTCCCAAAAATCAATCTGCCATTGAAAACCCTATGAACAGCAGAGAAGCACTGACGATAGTGTTTTTCCCTATTGTACCAAGGGTCGCTATGAGTCGGACATCCACTGGAAGGCACCTAACAACAATAACAACAAATTAAGCCCTTACGAGAGAGGGATGTGACCAATTACTGAGGGCCTCTGGGTTGAAGGAAGTCCCTCTGCTAATTTTTGTTGGAAGATCCAACCCCTGGAGTAAAAGAAATGCAGACCTTAGTTTTTACTTAACATCTAAATGATTGAAATCAACAGTCTTCCAAGGAATGGGCTTTTCAAAAGATGGGGGTGGCATGGAGATGGGTTCCCTCTTGGAAGACTGCAAGTTCAAATTCAGGGACCAGCCAAGAAAATGAGGCTGAGAACTGGGAACATTAAGAGGGATGGCGGGGCCCGTGGCCCCCCGGGGGAAGCCTCTAAAGCATTGAAACCAATCCTCAGCTCTCCCTTTCTCGTGCATGGGCACAGGTGCGCCCCTTTGGCATTCTTTATCCCACACGGCATCCAGAATGACAAGGGTCACTCCTGGGGGATAAATGGTGTAATGATGCTGCCCACACACCTGTCACTCTGCCTGTGCCTAGAGCTGGCTCTGCCACAGCGGCAGGGCTCGCACCCCCAGCTACAAGCTGGCCTGGGTGGAGCCCATTTGAGGCTGGCTGTCTTGGTAAAGCCCGTCCAGTGTTTCAGCAGTCCATGTTTCAGAGGGTGCTGGCGCCCAGCCCAGCGAGGAGCTCACACAGCTGCCCCACACCTTGGCATTGGCGCACAAGAGCAGTTTCTCAGGTCATCACGTCCCACGTTTTGGGGCCTTCAGCTTAGGGGCAAGGAGCCTGCAGTGCTCATACCCCCAGCAGGGGACCCTCCTTTGCACTCAGACATGCAGGAGCCTTGGCCCCAAGACTCAGCCAGTAAATTGTGTCCACTGTCCTTCACTGTCACCCAGAAATAAGATTCACTTACTTTCTTCACTTCCTAGAGGGCACTGGGAGCCCAGAAGCCACATCTGTTAATGGCAGGAGGCTCCCTGCCCTGAGAGGCAACTTCAGAGCACAGTTTATGCCTTTGGCCACCTGCCTCTCCTGCTCCTTGCACCCAGGGGAAGTGGTGGCCTTGCCAGAACACCCATCCCTGACATTTCTGCAACAACTGACCTAGCAAAGCCACCAGTGGGGGGCACAAAGGTGCTCTGGGCAGCCCTGCTCCATGTGAGAAGCAGATGGGAGCTTCCTACCACACACAGCCACGGGGACAAAAAAACATCTCAGCTACTCCCCTGGCTGGAGTCCCTGTCCCCTGAGTGTGACTGTCAACAGTGTAAGGACATTCCTAGGAGAGGAGGCTTCTCTCCTGATGTACCAAAAATAACTAATAAATCTGAGTGGTACCTTAATTAAAACTAATTTGGTTTTATTTTACTTGAAGCTCCCTAAAAGGAAAATATTCAGATATCTTTGTAAAAGGCCCACAAAATTCAAAAGTAAAATATGAATTTTTTTTTTTTTTTTTTTTTTTGGGGTAGTGAAGGGTTGAACCCAGGGCCTTGTGTATGCTGGGCAAGTGTTCTACCATTGAGCTGCACCCCAGCTCCTTTTTTTTATTTTTTAATTTGACAAAATGTTTCCCTAAATTACACAGGCTGGCTCTGGCCTCAAACTTGCAATCCTCCAGCCCCAGCCTCCCAAGAAGCTGGGATTATAGGTGTGTGCCATGGCATCTGACTAAGAACCTGTTTTTAAAGCTGGACCCAAGGACTTTGGATCTAGTGAAAGCCCAATACTGAAGGGCGAGACTGTTTGGTATGGGTAGAGGTTCTGTTTATTTCTGAGCTGCCCAGTGCCCAAAGGGCACAAAAGCCATCTAGGAAGGAAGATCATTTTGAAGCGTTCTGACCTTCATTACAGAAAGGCTGGAAAAATCATCTATGTTCTAGTGGAGCTTGGAGGCGCCTGCCATGGGCAGTCCTAAGGCAGCAGGAGGGGCCTTTGAACAGGTCCAATTATTTCACCATTAACCCTAAAGCTGAGCTGGTACCCAAGGCTTCTTGCCTCAAAACACTTGACAGTTTTATTTAATGACTTTCCTGTCTCTTATTTCCCACCTCATGCTTCACGCAAGACAAACCAATCCCTGCCAAGCACAGAGGCATCGCTCCACCCTTTCTGTCCCTCATGACCCTGGAGCCTCGCGCTGTACAGTCTACACCCAGGTCCACACCAAGCACTTCTGGGGTGGGCTGTCCAGGGCTCTTTTGCCCAAAGTGTGATCCCAGCAGTATATCTGATCTCCACCTCAGACGCCTCTAGAGCCCTCCCCCAGTGTGACAACTCCACACACTGCAAATTTCCCTCAGGGGGAGGCTGAGCCTAGAGGATAGTACATTAGAGGCCAGAGGCAGCATGTGCAACTTAGCAAGAAGTCTCAAAATAAAAAACAGAAAAAGGACTGGGAGTGCACACTCAGGTGCTCAGGTGAGAACCACTGCTCCACACTTTAGTAAAAATGTGCTTTATTGACTTTGCTTCTGGGATCATTTTCTTTCTTCCTGAATTTGGCCTTTACATTCCACTTTGAAGTTCTTCCAGTAGAGACTTTTTTGGAAATAACATTATATTATTATTATTACTACTATATTATTATTATTATTATTATTATTATTATTATTATTATTATTAGTGACAGTCTTGCTGTGTTGTCCAGCCAGGCCCCGAACGCCTAAATTCAAGTGATCCTCCTGCCTCAGCTCCCTGAGTAGCTGGCACTAGAGGCTTGTGCTACTGTTTGGTCTCCTTCCTGAAGGACAGCTTCATTGGACACATATATTATATTGACACTTATTCCTCTTTGTTGCTACTGTACTGTGCTCTCTACTGTTGGCCAGATGTCCAAGGTCAGCCTATTCATCACTCTTCTGGAAGCAGTATCTCTCTTTCTCTCTCTCTCTCTCTCTCTCTCTCTCTGATGACTCTGACCACCTCCTTCTGCCTTTGTTGTTCTGCACTCTCACTGTGATGATGGTTTGGTGCAGGTACATTTTTGTTTCTCTTTCTTTGGATTCACTGGGTTTCTGATTCAGAAACTCAGTGTGTTTCAAGTAGAAAGTCTTAGATGCTGTTTGCTGATTTCTCCCATCGTCTCCATGAATGCCATTAGAATTGCCATCATCGTCTATAGATCCTCTCACTCTCTCCTCTGTGGGGCATGCACCTCCCGGTCCAGCCCAGATGTTCAGATGGGAGGCATGGCCATGTACACAGATAACTAAACACAAGTCACTCAGGACCCTTGGGTGAGGGGTGTAGACTCCTGTGGCCCTCAGGAATGTCACGAGAGGGGAGAAAGGAAAAAGCCTCTGGTGCTTTTGCCTTGCAGAAACAAACACAGCTGTTTGTCTCTCTGCCCTGATGAGGGCCTAGAGAAACCCAAACAACTGCACAGTTATAACAAGTATTAGCAGCTCTTATACTGCCTCAAGGGTAGGGATGGCTCTTCTGCCTCTGGCACTGGGACCAGACACTGTCCTCAGCTTCAGCGTCTTGGCACTGGGTCCAAGAGGCTTTCCTCAGCTTGCTTCTAATCTGTCTTTCCTTGAGAGCACCGTCTAGTTGTCCTAGTGTCAGTGGTCACAAGGAGAAATGCCTCCATGTTGCTGGTCAAATCCAGAGAGAATTCTTTCTTCATCAGTGGTCTGATGGAGAAAGAGTTCCCAGCAGGAAGCTAGCAGCCATCAGCACTCAGCATCACCATCAGTATCCAGCAGCTCTCAGCATTACCATCAGCAGCCAGCAGCTCTCAGCATCACCATCAGCCATTTCACAGGCAGAGTGAGCTTTGTTTATATAGCCCTGGTGTAACTGCATCAAGATGACAATCAGGTGGGGGCACAAGGAGCTAGGTGCAACCAATTTAGGAGTGACAGTCAAATAGAGAGTGAAACCAGATGTCAGTCCTTGGGCAATCAAGGGGAGATCCTTGATTACCCATCAGAGGGCAAGATGAGGGTTGGATAATTCCCTATACTCCTCTATGCTTGGAACCATCTGGTTCCTATGTTCCATCCCTATGTTGGCACTTCATCCTGGCTGGCCCCTTCAGAACTCTGGCTGGCTCATTGACTTAGCTTTCTATTACCTTTTCATCTACTGCTGCTCAACCTGCCCATGGAATGTTAATTCCCATTTTGGTATTACTCAGTAATATGAGTCGTATTTGATTCTTTTTGAAAGCTGATTGGTGTTTGGGATACAATTCTGTTCTTTACCCATGCATTTTATTCCAGCACTCATTTCTTTATCCCTATTAATGGTCGTTATTTCACACCCCAGTTTCAGTATGATTCAACTGTTTTTATCTCAGTTGACTGTTGCTTATGAGGCCCATTCTTTTGGTGTGTGATTTTTATTTTGAGACATATTCCTTGGGATGCTCTGTGTGGGAATTTTTTGTGGCCTGAGTGGAGGGTGCATTCCCTCTGTGTGTGTTAGCCCAAGTCAGGTACCTGTGGACTCCTTTCAAAAGTATTCCAGTTAGGTTTATCAGACCATACAGGGAAGCATGAATTGGCTTCTGCACCCATAAAAGAGTATACATGCTAGAGACTGGAGCACGCTTCCTCCTCTGCCTCTTTGTAGTGCCTATCCAGGGGGTTTTGCCTATGCCACCCCATGGCATGACAGGCTCTTTGAGAAACCCTAGCTTTATGAGGGAGCTCTTGATTGAAGTCTCTCTACTTTAGGTATATACACACATTACATGCCCCATTAGGGCCATAGACACATTATTTTGCTCCATGACTACCAAGGGTAGAGCCTCAGGACCCAAAAGAGGCTCCCAGACAGCCACCATGTCAAGGCCGACTTCATTCAATGGATCATAACGTCCACTTCTGGGAACTCATTTCTCTTGCTTTCTTCCCATCTCAGCTGCACTTTCCAAAGATGTTGCTACAGTTTGGAGCGTGAATGTCCCACGCAAAGTCCCATGTGTTAAATGCGTGGTCCACAGGGGCACTGCTACCAGGAGATGGTAGGATCTTTCAGAGGTGGGGCTAATGAGAGACCCTCAGGTCTTTGGGCATGGGCCCCTGAGAGCAACTGAGGGACCTGGGCCCCTCCTCTGTCTTTTTGCTCCTTGGCTCTGGATGTCATTTTCCTCTCCCATGTGCTTCCACCATGATGCACAGCCTCCCCACAGACCCAAAACAAGGGTGCCAGTGGGCCATGGCCTGGGTCCTCCAAACCATGAGCCAAAATAATCCTCAGTAGCTTGATGATGTGAGGTATTTTGTTGTAGTCGCATGTCACTGACAAAGACAGATTTACCTGATGTCTAGGATTTCATGGATTTTGTAAAAGGTGGGTTTTCAGGTGGTCTTCCATATTCCCAGGAAAGGAATGGGCTCCTTGTGTTTAAAGCAACCTCACTTCTGACCTAACTGGAAACTGGAAACACAAACCCAGGCTATTTTAATTTTCAGTCCTTACATTTTCCCATTGGCCTAGGGCTTCTGAGAGAACTCACAGGGCCACGGGCAGATGCCTGACATCATCCTTCTCCTCTGATTCAAAAGGCACTCTGTGTCCTGGCCGCACCCCAGTGCCTGACAGAAATAGAATGAGAAGTGAGATCCAGCTGGCAGGATCTTGGCCTTGGAGCAGATGAGCAGTAAGGAGGATTTCCAGCCACGTGGTCAGAAAAGTACCATGAAGGGTATGTCCAGGGCATGTAGGCCTGGGTGAAAACCACATCCTTCCCTCGGACTCACAGTGGTTACTCTTTCTCTTCCATAGAACATCTGCCCCGGACTCCTCTCCTTGAAAAATGAGCCATCAACAACAACAGTCATTAATCATAATAAATAATAACAACCAAGAAGGTGGCTCCTAGAGGTAGACCCTTCTTAAGACCCCCATCAAGGCCCTTCTGACATGTCATGCCACGGTGTCCCTGTCTCTCTCCTGGAGGGCCTGTTGGCTTTCCATTGTGTCTATAGGATCCAGCCCAGCACCTGGTTTATGGTATTCAAAATATTTTTAACAAATACATGCAAGAATGATTTTTCTGTTGAGACCTACCATATTTGGAGATATTATCTGGGTGAGAAATGCTTTATGGGAAAACCCAGCTCTGTAAGCCAGCCCCTGATGATGAGGATGTCCATAGACAGTCCTCCTAGACCCCCAAGCCACCCAGGGCACAGCCACCTCTGCAAGCCACATACTCCAAGAACTCAAACAGACAGACAGGCCAACTCTATGGACAGGTTTCCCCCATTTGTTCAGAGCTTCCTGAGTCCAACCTGCTCTCATGTATATCTCGTTTCTTTCTTAGCCTGTGAGATACATGCAGGGTACTACCTACGTTATACACCTAGAAAACAGTGAGGCCCTGGAGGTCACCCTGGGTGCCCAGGAGGAGAGTCACCCTGACATCTCCACACTGGAAGCACCCCACGCTCCACATCTCCTCCGGGGCTGAAGAGGGCAGCACCTGATGGCTTGGAACATTGGTCCCCAAACCTCCTCAGGATACCAACTGCCTGTAGGACTTTGCATTGGGCACTGGCTTTCTAAAGTAAAACTTCAAGTCCTATGTCTACAGAACCAGAACCAGAAGCAAGTCACAGGCTACCTGCCGAGTGGGGATACAGTCAGCTGCGGAGCAAACTTTCCACCAGGGTATAGCCCTCCTCAGCTCTGGGACACTGATGCCCTCTGGGACTCACCCCACTTTCACAAGAAACTGTCAATCCACATGTTTATATGACCTACCCACCTGTTCAGTATTGGCCCTAACTGAAGTAATGTCCCAGATGCTGGGAGCCAGTCAGAAGACCTCCTCCCCTGGCTCTGGCTCCCAGGCCCCAGACTGGCCCCAGGTGGGTCTGGTCACTTCCAATATCCTGACCATCTCTCAAGATCTAATTTTCTGTGCATCACCCACTGCAATCCTTCCCCCTTGCTCTTAGGGAGTGCTCAGGACTAAATGTGCTTATTTTCATTACAACTCAATATTTCATACTTTGAAAGATATAAACATGTATTTTATTCTAGATTGGCTTGAGTCAAGCATGACATAAACCCACATAAATAAATTCTTAGCCAAACAGGCCAATTCATTATTGGGCACAAATGTAGGTCATGCACAAACAGGCCTGTATGAGTGTTCCTTTTTCCAGGTACCTGAGCCTAAAGGCCAATCTCTCTGCCACACACAAAATGCTACCTTGTCAGCATATGGTCAGGAAGATACTGGGCAACAGCTGGAAGTACAAAAGGTTCAGTCACACAGACTAGGATGCAGATGCTACCTCTACAAGTCACTAGCTCTGGGACCTGTCTCAAGTTACTTAGCATTTTTGAACCTTAGTTTTCATTCCCTTAAAATAAAGAAAACACCACCAACTCATCAGGCTGGTGTATAAACTATCAAAGGAAAAACAAAAGCGAACATATACAATGCCATAAGATAAATATTGGTTCCCTTTGCCCATTGTATTAAAAAATGCATGGGAAATGCTGGTCCTTTCTGCCCACTGGAAAAGGCCAAGCTTTTATGGTGGTGATTCCATCATGCCCATACAACAAGGGCTGTTTGGAGCATGAAAATAAGAGTGTTAAACACTGTGCTGCCCCCATCCTGACTTAGGGATACATTTGAAAAATCCAGAGAAGCGTGTGGGTTCTCCTTTAAAGACAAAAGAAATCACTGTTGGTTAAGTAGCTTTAGATAGAAAGGCAGAAACTGAGAAATCCAGACTTTGTAAATATCTTACCAAAACAGCAGGGTGCCATGGTGCACACCTGTAATTCCACCAACTCAGGAGGCTGAGGCAGAAGGATTGTCAGTTCGAGGCCAGAGGCAGCCTATGCAATTTAGAGAGATTCTGTTTCAAAATAAAAAATAAAAAGGGGCTGAGAGTGTGGCTCAGTGACAGAGCATGTGCCTAGCATGTGTGAGGCCCTGCCTTCAATCCCCAGTACTGCCCCCCCCCCAAATTACCAAAACAAAGTCAGAGGCAGCAACAATGCATGCATCAGACTGACTGACAGAAAAGAACAGAAACTTTATGCAGATTGATTCATCTTACTTTTTGAAGGTAGATAATAGTAGCATTGTTTTTGGTTCAACAACATCAGTCAGAGTATAAATTCCATTGGACTGGAAAGTACGATTAATGGGGTGTCCTTCTCTCTACTGGCACTTTCTCAAAATTGCAATACAGATCTCTTCAGATGGAGATTCTGGTTCCAATTTTCATGTGACAATTTTTTTTCATTGATACAAGTCTAGAAATGAGATTTGCTATGAAATTACTGGCAAGTCACACACTGAAGCAATGGGAAAGAACTTGGTTTCACCATGTGGTTCCAGAACAATCTGCCTGCAAAGCCCCTTTCAGCGATCTCCCTCTCACCAGTGCACAGGCTTTGGAAGACATTCTAGCAAGCAGCATTTGTTCACAATTCATTTTCTTTTTTTCTTCAAAGATTTGTACAATTGTCAATCAGCTTCTGATCAACCATGATAGTCAGTATTGATGCTCTGAACTGTTATCACCCAGCCAAAAGCAAAGAAAAGTGAACTTTCAGGTATCAGCTATGGCTATACTTCAGGGTTCTCTCACATCCTGAACAAGGTTGCCGGCTCTAATTTAGACCTTCCCAGTTCCCACGTGGACCAGAATTCCCATAGTAGGAATAACTTGCTTTGTCAATCAAAATCAACTTTTTAAAAAATGAATTAATTTTGAATTTGACTAGCTTCTGGACTGAATGGTAATTATTAGAGGCAAATTTAAAACTGCTCAACAGAATACCTAACCCCCTCCCAGTCAGGCATCATGGCACACCTATTATCTCAGCGATCAGGAGGTGGAGAGAGGAAAATCATGAATTTGAGTCCACAGGCAGCCTATGCAACTTAACAGGACCCTGTCACAAAATGAAAAAGAATGGGCTGGGTTGCAGCTCAGCAGCTGCACATTTGCACAGCATGTGCGAGGTGCTGGGTTCAATTCCTCAGTACTGGACAAAAAATAAAATGAAAGAAAGAAAGAAAGAAAGAAAGAAAGGGAAAAAGAAAAATAAAAATAAAGAAAGAAAGGGAAAAAAAAGAACTCTCCCATGGTCATCTTTTAGTTATCTATAATGCTATAATGCAAGGATCCATTCACAAGAGTAAAACAAGAACATCTAAAGTAGTGTGCGCAGAATGAGATAAACAGGATCAGAATGGGCAAGGTGGTCCCCTTTGTGGTGCTAATTTGGCCTTTAGTGTATTATTTCTCACCCTATGCCATCTCTTCCTTCCAGTCACACTTGCTGATGCACCCTTCCCCATGGCATACTGTATTTCCTTGAGACCATTTCTACGAGGTCAACTCTGGTCGTTGACACTGTATATTGTAGGCTGAACTGCATCCCCCCCAATTCATATGGTGAAATCCTAACCCCAATATCTCAGAATGTGACTGCATTGGAGACATGGTCTTTACAGAGATAATTAACTTAAAAAGAGAGTGGGCTCCAATCTAACATGACCGGTGTTCTTATAAGAAGAAGAAATTTGGGGCCGGAGGTACAACTCAGTGGTTGAGCACTTGCCACCTAACATGCACAAGACCCTGGGTTTGACCCCCAGCCCACACTCACACAAAGGAGGAAATGTGGACCCTGACACATTCAGAAGGAAGAACAGACAACCTCCCACACATCTTGATATCAGAATTCCAGGACTGTGCAGCAGTATATTTCTGTTGCTTAAGCCACCCATTTTTGGTACTTTATTATGGCTTCCCTTGGAGACTAATACACTCTAGGAAGCAGAAAACAAGTGGAAATATTATTCATTTATAAATATGTGTGCATATGTTTCTATATTAAATCAATAGATGAGCTTCTTTGTCCAAAGTTGGGTGTCTGCTATCATAAGCTGAAGAAGACACTGCTTTAACTTAAGAGGCAGTGGAGGAAAGTCTACTACTACCTATGTTTTTCTTTGAACATACAAATGAAATTAGCTTTGAACATGCAGATAAAATTAGCACACTCCCGAAGAAATGAGGGTACTACCCTCATTAGCACTAGCAGCTTCATGGAAATTTGTTGAGTCAGTGAAGTCTTCTACTGATGAAGAGCTGAGATCAAACCAGTCATAAGGAATAGGAGTTTTGATGGGGTAAAAGAATCCAGAAAGAAGGGGAAAGACAGGGTTGGAGTCTGCAGAAAACTGGGCAGAAGAAGGGGCAAGAAAACACATGCCCAAGTGCAGGGGAGCTCAGGGTTCAGAAGCTGATCCCTTTTTGGAGCCAAGTGCCCTGCGCCTCCTAGGCACAGGTAGCTCTGGAATTTTACGTGCTGCTTACCTCAGTCACCCACAAGGTGAGGCCAACCTCCATCAGTGTTAATTTCATCTCTCAGGAAGCAGAGAACAGTTGGTGCAGGGCTGTGCATTTTCCAGAGAAAGAGAGCCAGGTACCATCTGCCTTTCACTTCCTCCTGTGCTAAGGTAAACACTGCTCCAAGCCTGACCCTATTGTACCATAATCTCCATTCTTCAGAGAAGCTCAAAGCACTTCAGACAATGCTTTCCGTTTTCATTTTCTATACACTTTGTGCTATGTAAACTCCAGACTACAATTCCCCTGTCTCTAAGACCCTGAATAACCAGGGCAGGCATGTGAGCAATTGCTATGGTTTGGCTTCAGCATCAAAACAAATCTCTTTGACTGCAACCCACAAGCCCCATGGACTCACAGCAGACCCTTTACCCTTCTACATTCATCTTCCCCATACTCTCCACCAAAATGTTGGGTCATATTTTGTATTTTTGCCTAAAGCAAATATAGAGACGTTGTTGTTAGGTGCCATCAAGTCGTGTCTGACTCATAGCAACCCTCATAGGGTTTTCAAAGGCAGATTGTTTCAGGATTGCCTTGGGAGTGGGTTGCCAGGTCCTTCTCCCATTTTTGTGGTGCTGGGAATTGAACTCGGGACCTCAGAGACTGCAGAGCGACGCTCTACCAACTGAGCGAAATCCCAGCATAGAAACATTAACTTGTACAAAACCACACTAAATTAGAATAATGCCTAGTAATTTACTGATACTAACAGTAATAGAGTCACTATGATTCAGACCTGACTCAATGGCCCCTAACAACAACAGCAACAACAACAACAGTAATGAGTAAACACGATACCATACATACAACAAAATCTTTATATAGGTTACATACTATGAGACAGAGCATATAATTAAAATTTGGCAACTACTCTGCAATATCCAGCATGGGCACATGCTTCTTGTTGTAGGTACCATCAAGTCTGGCCCAATGCATAGGGACCCGATGTACAACAGAACAAAACACTCTCCAACGCTGTGCCAAGCCAGCACTATGTCAGTGTTTCTCTGCTACTCATAGGGTTTTCGATGGCTGATTGTTTTGGAAGTGAGTCACCAGGTCCTTCTCTAGTTTTTGAGGTGCTGAGGATTGAACCTAGGGCCTCAGAGAGTGCAGAGCCATACTCTGCTAACTGAACTAAACTCTAGCTTAGCAACAGTGCACACCTAGCATCTGGTAATTATTATACCAAAGTCAAGAGTAGAACCTCATTTGAAAATGGAAGATGAACTTAATACTCAAACACTTAAACAAAAAAAAATCCATCTTACTGGTTTTAAAAGATTGCAGTCTTTCCAATCCCCCTTTTATCAATATCACCTTCTATCTCCAGAGTTTGAAAATACTTTCTATATATTGACTACCAATTTTTGCAACCAGGTATCAGTTAAGAGATTCCTTTCCCCATATGCAAAGGCAGCTTCATAGCTTCTAGGACTTGGTAATGGGTTATAGAAACAGAAATTTGAATTCTCCCCTCTATTGATGATGTCAGGTAGCTAGATGGCTACTCTAGGAAGAGCTTGGGCTCTTTAGATCAAGTAATAATAATTCCTCAGCTTACCTCATGGGAATATTCTAAGGACTACAAAGCTCTATAAACAGTGCAGAAAACAAATGCTACTAATTTCAAAACAACTGCTTATCTTTGACTCCTTATGAGTTTGGTTATCTTATGAACCCTAAACAGTTAAGAGAATTGTTTTTTGGTGGCCTCCAAAAGATCTAGAGAGATATCTGTCAGAATCTACAGTACACAAGACCATTGTGAGGGGTGAGCCCCCAGGGTCAGCAATGGGTCACACAGGCCTGGGTCACAGGAGACTCTCATCAAATCTGTCTTTCTCCAAAGGGCTAGAGCCAAAGGCTGAGTAATTAAACTATGTATGTCTGAAGGTATCCTGCCCTTGAGCCTCACAGGGTGCTGGGGTTTAGCTCAGTTGGTAGAGTACCACTCTTTGTGCTCTGAGGCTCTGAGTTTGATCCTCAGGACTGGAAAAATGGGAGCAGGACCTGGCAGCCCACTCCTAAAACAATCAGCCATTGAAAACCCTATGAATAGCAGGGAAGCACTGACAGTGTGAGGCATGGCAGAGCATCAGGGAGTCTTGTTCTGTTGTACATAGGGTCACTATGAGACTGGACAGCACCTAACAACAACGACAACATGAGCCTTACAGATACCTGGTCCCTCATCTCATTGAGGAGAGGACAGAAACCCAGGGGGAGCATGAGCTGTATTTTAATCATACAGCTGGATAGTGGCCATTCAGAATGGAAACCCATGTTTCCTGAGCCTAAGTCCCAGAGTTGTTTCCATATTTGTACATTATCTATAGATCGGTCCTTCCTGGCTTTACATTTCTATGCCAGTCAGCAACCCATTGCTACAATTCGTTAATGTGCCCTTCAAGTCCTGTGCTCAGGAATCAGCAAACTCACAGGGGATTCCAAAAGTGTTCCTCCCTAAATACCTTGGGAGCTATAGATTCCAGAAGAGGGCAGGAATAGAGCAAAAGGTAGAGTAGGGGAGAGGGGGCAGGTGACTGACATGCTCAGTCAACCCAGGGTCCAGGTGAGCCAAAGGTTGTATGTGCCTTGGGGAATTTGGAAACCCTATTTCTAAGGTCCCCAGCCCAGAGGTAGAGATTCTACTCACCCTGGCATCACCTCCATGTAAAACCCATGTCCCAGCAGGGCAGAGCTTTTGGTTCAAGTGGACTGTAAGGGTTAAAAGCATGAGCTATGTTGTAAACTTGCTTCTCTTGATACACGAATCTGCTTCCTAATATCTTTGCTGCCTTCAGCAAGTTATTTAAATATTCTGTGTCTCAGTTTCTTCTTCCTTATGAAATGGAGATAGATAATCATCTCCCTCCTAGCATGGTAGGAGGCTTAACTAAACTAAAGCATGTGAAAAACACAGTCTGGGGCCCAGCACAGAGGGATCACATGAGTTAACTGGTCCTAGGATTATTACTTCTACTCATCTGAAATGAAACCATGCTTAATTATGAAGGGGACCTCTCGATTTTGCCATCTCCCATGTTTTGGCACCTAATGAACAAACATGCTTTCTTCTTTTAATTTTTAGAACATTTTCCTGATACCCAGCCCACATAACCTAGGGAAGTGAATAATATCTATGAATGGTCTCCCTTAATTAGCTATTAGCTGAATAATGTATCCCAACTGTTCGGGTAAATTGCACCATGATTGAAACAGGTTGAGCAACACTTCTAAATTGGGAGCAGTAAACTCTGGTTGAAAATATAGCGGATAACTTGGAACCGCTCCCTCCAGCCCCAAGGGCTTGCTTCTCCTGAACCCCTTCTGTGGTGAACACAGGAGGAATTCCCATAAGCTTGGCCCCATGGCTTTTTGGGGGTTTACCCCTGCACTGAAGAGAGGCTATGTTAAACAAGGGGCGCGAGCATAGCGCTCTCCACCTCTGGGAACCAGACAGCACCTCTTCTTCAGAGTGGGGAGCATAGACCCAAAGCTGTATCGCCCCTTCCTAGAAGGTGCCATGTCGCCCTCGGGCGTCCGCTCTTACCACGAACTCCTCCAAAGTCTGGTAGGTCTTGCCCCGGAACTCGCAGTAGTTCTTCCTCTCCTTGCACTGCGGGCAGCACTGGCTCGTGTCGACGTGGATGCAGCGCGGGTGCAGCCGCGGGCACTCGGGCTGCGTGCACAGGGGCCCCTCCTCAGTGCACAGGCACGGGCAGGCCGACGGGCCCGGAGCGAACTTCTCCCCGATCGCGTAGACGAAACCGCTCTCGTCCACGCAGCCCTTCCCGCGGTAGTCTGGGTACGCGTACTCCTCCAGCAGCTCCGGCGTGGGCGCGAGCTCCGGGCCCATGGCGTCCTGGGCGGCTGCGGCCAGGAGCTCCCCCTGCGGGGTGTCCCCGCGAGGCCGGACCTGCAAATCCCCGGCCTTGGCGCCCCCGCCCTGGGCGGCCCAGGCCTGCTTCTGCTTGCTCCACGCCTCCCGGCCCGCCATCCCCCGGCCGCTCTTGCTCTTCCAGTCCCGGGCGCTCCCGTCCTCGTCCCGCGCGGCGCGCCCGAGCTCGCTCACCCGCCCCGGGCCGTCCCGAGACGCGTGCTCGCGCTTCTCCTGGCCCGGCTGCTCGGGCGCCTGGGCCAGCTTCTCCAGCGGGATGCTCGGGCTGCACAGAGCCACCATCAGGCAGCAGGTGACCAAGAGGGAGCTGGAGAGCGCGCCAACTGCCATCGCAGCGGAGCTGGGCATCCCCTACCGCGGCCCGGCGGGCGGGCGGGCGGGGAGCGCGGCTGAGGGGCGAGTCGCATTCACAGCCCGGGGGCGCGCCGCCGCCAGCCGGGAGCCGCCGTCCCTGCGGAGAGAACAGCGGCACCACTGAGCCCTGCGGGCCCCGCCCGGCCCGGCGCCGCCCGGGCTCCGGCCCCGCTCGGGATCCGCGAGCTGGACGCCGGGGCGCGGGCAGCCGGCCCAGGGCCGTGCACCGCCGGGGGTCTCAGACACCGCAGGTGGTGTCGGAACACACGGGATGATGAGTCCGAGAGAAGCCCCGGGCGCGGGGCTCCCGCCTTCACGGCTGGGGTCGGAGATGCTCCCCGGTGGCTCTCGCGGCCGGGCGATCGCAGCGAGCCGAGCCGGGCCCGTGGCCCGCGGCAAAGCTCGCACAGAAACCACGCACTTCAGGCCCCCGCGCTGTCCCTCCCTGGGTCCGGGCCACATTGCCCGAGGGTTACTAGCTGGAGAATTCCGCAGCGGGGCTGGAGACGGCCAAAAGTGCCTAGGGATCCAGGGAGCCCTCTTCAGGCGCCCCCCAGCCGTGTGTGCCGGGAAGCGGGTGGGGGAGCCTAGAACAAGGTTTCTTCCCAGACCCGGTGACTGGTTTGTAACTTCTTAAAGGTCCCTATCCGGGGAGCACCTATCCTCTCCGGTCTTTAGCCCCTGCCGCCCGAAGGCTGCCCTGGCCCCTCCCAGACAGCGGGGTCGGGGATTCCCCAGGCTGCATCTCCGCCAGTCACCCCTCTCCGGCCCTCCACGGGGCCACTGGGAGCGGTGACGCGAGCGGGTCGCGGGCCACAGCGCCCGGCCAGGGAGCGGCTCCTGCGCGGGAGGGGCGGCAGTGCGTAGACGCGGGGGCGGGCAGGCTCGAGGGTGCGGGTGGGGAAAGTCTGTCTCACTGGGGGATGCTGGCCAGGCTTTCAGGATCCCAAAGTTTCCTCCGCTCAAGGGAGCCGAGCACCCAGGCACCCCAGGGCTAAGACCATCCGGCCTCCCTCTGCGGGACGCTGCCAAATGCCCACCTCCCGCCCTCCGCCTTCTCCGCTGGGACTCAGGTCACGCCTGCCCCCCCCCCTCACCGCAGCCCGGGTCCAGCTGACCTCAGCCCGGGGCGAATCGCCCACATTTGCAAACTTAGGTGGTGTGGGGGGGGGCGGGGGTCCCTGCCAGCAATTGGGTGGCGGACCGATGCCCAGGGACGTCCCCGCGCGGCGCGGACCCCCGCCATGCACCCTCACTCCCGCAGACCGGCGCCCAGCCTACATACACAAGCGCGGGACGCGGGCGGGACCCCGGGCTCGCGGCGGGCGCGGGGACAGCAGCGGCGGGTGCGGCCTCGGCGCTCCAGCGCCCATCCTCCCGCCGGTTGGGGGCCCGCGCGGGGCGGACCTCAGCGAGCTCAGGCCCCCTGGCACGCTCGGCCTGGCGCGTGCACCGGCTAGGGCGTCGGCCGGGGCTCGCTCATCCCGCCGCGGTGCCCGGGGGCTCGGTCACCACTCGAGTCAGGGTCCGCGCCGCGCTCCGCCGCTCATCACCGGCTCTCGTCCCCACGTCTGCGCGGCCAAGCGCGCCCTGGGGGCTCGTGGAGCCCCGTCTCGCTCTTCTCGGCGGCCGGGCTCGGTTTGCCTCGGATCCCAGCAGCGGGGACGTCCGGGCGGCCGCCGCGCCGCGCCGCTCCTCGCAGGGAGCGGAGGAGCCTGGAGAGCGTCGGGCGGGAGAGCGGCCCGCAGGCTGGCGTGTGGAAGAGCGCCCGCCTCCCGCTCCCGCCTCTTGTCGCAGCCGCCTCCCGCCAGGCTCGCAGAAGCTCCCTCTGCTGTCCCCTATCCAGAGGCGGCGCCGCGGTGGCCCGCGCTGCCCGAGGGCGGGGCCTCCCCCCGAAAGCGCCCCAGCTCGGCCCACCTGGCAGTCCCGCGCACGGCCGCTGGCCACCTCCCCCAGCCAGCCGCCGGCCTGGCCCTGGCTGCCATTCTCTTGCACTGTCGCTCACTCCCTACCGGACTTTCATCCTGCCCTTTATCTCGTCTCTATTCTTTAATTTCTTCCTCCCTAATTGGCCCCCTCTGGCTTTCCTCTCTGTGGACTCTACAGCTTGTGAAAACCGTAAACCCAACTGTTCAGTGTGAAGTCCCAAAGCCATCAGGTTAGCTTGGCCATTGGGAGGACTCCCCGCCCCAGCCCATTTTTAATTTGTTTTTTTTTAAAATCTGGAAACAGGGTTTTGCTAAATTACACAGGCTGCCTATGGCCTCGAATCTATAATCCTCCTGCCTCTGCCTTGCGAGTCACCAGGTTATATACAGTAATTTCAAAGAGCTCATTTTCTAGCTCTCTGCAGGCTCCATCCATCGCCTACTAAAAACAGAAACATTTTTTTGTTATTAGTTGACTACAATGTGAAACTGTTAAAAGCAGAGGCCTGTGTGGTCTGGACTTGTTTCCTCTTTGATCTTGATCAAATTTGCTTCTTTTCTTGGATAAAGAAGAAAAGGTCAATTGTACTTGTTCAAATTAACCTCTGAAACCGGATTTTTAAAATAGAAACGTTCATTTCCAGGGCAATCATTACCACCGGTGTCTTGTTAGGGTCCCTGAAGTCGCTCAGGTAGTAAGCGACTGACTACCTCAGAAAAAGTTGGTGGGCCCAACTGAGGGAACAATGATGTCTTGTTATTGGTCCTGCCTCAAGCACAGGTCTCTTTGAATCAGAAAGGACCTGTGATTTGTCTCTGCCTCCTGGTTCTAATGTCAGGCTATGATGAGACTCCAGAATTTGCAAGAAGAGACCTGGCAAATGAGGCACTGATTATTCCACCACGTGCCAGATATTCTCGGAGATGGTGTGATGGGCAGATGAGGTGACGGGGCAAAGCCATTTTAGGATTTCTGTCCTTAGTGAAGAACAATGGCCATACAGCTTCATTAGCTGAGCAACTCAAAATGTAGAGGGCTTTGCCTGTAGGTAAGAACTGCACAATTTTTTCATTGCCAATGCATTAAATTGCTGCAATCCACTTACCTCTCCCTCTCCCTTCCTTCCTCCTTTTCTTCCTTTTCTCTTTCCCTCTTTCTTTACTTCCTCCTCCTCCCTCCTTTCTTTCTATTCTTCCTTCCCTCCTTCCTATCCTTCCTTCTTTCCTTTTTTCTTTCCCTCTTTCCTGCTTCCCTCTTCTCCCTTCCCTTACCTTTTCATTCTTTTCCTTTTTTCTTCCTCCTCTTCTCTTCCTCCTCTCTTCCATACTCTCCCTCTTTAGTTTTCCCTCCCTCCTTGTTTCCCTTCCTTCCTTCCTTCTTTCCTTCCTTCCTCCTTCTCTTTCTCCTCCATCTATCCTTCCTTCCCTTTTCCTTTGCCTCTTTCTCATTTTCCTGCTTCTCTTCTCCCTTCCCCTACCCTTTCCTCTCTTTTCCTTCCTTTTTTCTTCCTTCTTTTCCTCCCTCTCTTCCACTCTCCCCCTTCCTCTCTCTTCCCTCCCTTCTTCTCCTTCCTTCCTTCCTTTCTTCCTTCCTTCCTTTCTTCCTCGTGTTTCAGGCTACACATGCCAAGCAGCAGCAGAGAGATCTCCAGCGTGGAGTAAGGGTGACACGAGACTTATCCAGACTCTACCAGGCCCTGATTTCAAGACATTGAACAAGTCACTCAGTGTTACAGGGTCCTTATGATCTTGTTCTCCAAAGGGGGGAGGGGAGAGAATCTCCAAATGGATAGGGATCCCCAGGTGCTCTGGGACTATGGCACATTTTTGCCACCATGCCCTGTTTTAACCCAGTTTACTTCTTCCCTTTTCCTTTCTGTATGCAAGAATTAAATCAGCCAGCTGAAGTAAATCATATTCTGTAGCTAGCAAGAGTATGGCTCCTGGGCTCCCGGGCCAGCTCTGAGCAATAGCAGAGAAGGTGGGGTCCAACCAGATGCACCTTTGCCTGGAAAGGTCGGTCACCTTTCCTGTCCCCTTAGGTGGAATGAATCTCACCTTCCTCTTCTCCACCAGAGCATGGTTTATGTCTGTGCTGCAGCCACAGTCAGTGTTTCCATAGCTCCAGGGCATCTGGACTTACCTCTGAAACAGCATCCTACTCGCAAGGGGAGGGCTGAGCTTCATTCCTCTTTCGACCTTAGTGCCTGGGTTCCTACCAAGACCACAGGAGGAGGAAGGAAGCTAGGGAGGGAAGGAGGACCAGAGGGAGGGGCTGACAGAGGGAAGGAAGGAAGCCACACTTCAGAGGGGTTAGGACTCTACTGAGGTGACACCTAGTAAGGAGAAGCCAGTTTGAGTCACAGCTCTCTGTCCCAGCCCAGCCTAGCTGCTGTATGGGAGAGGGTCTTCCTGGTTGGTTACTCACTACACCTGACTAACCTGGATGTCCCCATGGTCCTGTTCAGTGGACACCATGCAGCTTCACCTCCACTCATGAGAGTGCAGGGAAACAGTGCCAACAGAAGAGCTGAGGACAGGCTCCTGTGACCCTGGAGGTCCTTGCCTGAGACTTATGAACTTGCATGTCACTTGCCCATCCTCAGCCAGGCACCCACCTCCAACAGGACTTTGGTGTGCATTTTCCAATGAATGGGGAACAAACCAAGAGATGCACAGTTGAGGGAGGGTGGCACGAGGGGGAATGAGACCCTGAAGAAGAGGAACCAAGGATCAGGTTCACCTTGGTGGACTAAGCAAGACAGGGTGTTTTGGACTGGGAGGCACCTCAGAGAATCCATTTGCAAGTACAATAGAAGAGAGGGGAAGAAGAGCCAATGGGTTCCCCGGGGTGCGGCCCAATCATCTGCTGGAGTTGAAAGCTGCAGGTGTTTGAGGCTTGAGAGTAGAAAAGAGATGATGTGAAATAAAATACAGAATGAAGTTCAGATGATTGAAAAAAATGGCCGAGAAACAGCCAGCCAAAAGCAGGTCCTGGGCAGGGAGAAGCACACTGGGTATTTTTTTTTTTTTTTTTGGAACTGGTGTTTGAACCCAGGGCCTCACACTTGCATGCTTTGCAAGTGCTGGACCACTGAGCTGCTCCCCCAGCCCCCCCCCCCCTTTTTTTTAGTTTTTGAAATAGGGTCTCTCTAAGTTATGGAGACTGCCCCTGGTCTTGAACTTGTGATCCTCCTGCCTCTGCCTCCCAAGTTGCTGGGATTATAGGCGTGTGCCACCTTGCCCAGCTACTGGGTATTTTCTTGACCAGAAAGAACTTGCTTAGAGACACAGAGGTGAGCTCGCCTTTGCAAGTGGCCATGGAGAGACAGGCTCCATGGCAGTCAGTGCACCTCTTTAGGGTGGGCCAGTGCAGAGAAGCTTCTAAGGAGAAGATGCACGTCTGAGACCTCCTGTTCTGGGTCCAGGACTGTAGCGGGTCCATAGCTCATGCAGGCTTCTCACTGTTTCCTGCTGAATGTCCAAAGCCTGGCCCTCAATACAGTAAATCGGGTAATTTCAGCTGGTTCACACCTTGACAAAGACACCTTGAACTTGAGTCGTGAAGGACGTGGGCCAGTGAAGGATATACTGTCCATCTACTTCTTTCTGGGTTATAGGGAGTAAAAGCCACTTCCACCTGAAATCAGGGATTTTTGTGGTTCCAGCAGCAGGTTGACTAGGAACTCAGCTTAATGAGTGGGAGAAGACGCCATCAGCTCTGATAGCGTTTTATGGATATACACTGAGCAGGCCCGGCTGTTAAGGGAGCCGCTAATTAGAGTTCTGCTCAGGAGCGGCTACCAGTTGACAGAGCAACAGCCCCATTACTGCTTACCCTTTTGATACATGCCTGGGATTGAAAGTTACTGTTCCCTGGGCTGACCTCGCCTTGCAGGCTGCCTGATTACAACACACCTTGGGGACTCATCTCTTCTGCTGAGATGCCAAAAGTCAGCAGCAGCTGTTCAGATAATCGAAAGGATGACTCAGAGAGATTCTCCTAAAATCTGTTGCAAAAGCTTGCTCCTTGAAAGGAGGCTTCCTGGGATTTATTGAGCATACTATAAAGTAATCCACTGTATGAGTGAGCATTACAGACCACATCAATATTGATGGGTAAAAATGTTTGGAAAATTATTATGAAATGAGGGCCAGCCAGAATTTATTGGTCTGGGAAGCGCAGTAAGTGACGGGAATTATTGATCTGCAGAAGGCTTGTCTGTTGCTCTTGTGGAAAAGGACCTAGGTGCACCACACAGAAGCAAAAAGGTTTCAGTTGCATTGTTGTTGTTGTTGTTAGGTGCCGTCGATAGATGAGTCGGTATCCGACTCATAGCGACCCTCATAGGGTTTTCAATGGCTGACTGTTTCAGGATTGCCTTGGGAGTGGATTGCCAGGCCTTTCTCCCATTTTTGCAATGCTGGGAATTGAACTCGGGACCTCAGAGACTACAGGGCAGCACTCTACCAAGTGAGCTAAATCCCAGCCTCAGTTGCATTGTTCAAGCTTTTTCTCCTACTGTGGGATGGATCTCAAGGAGGAAGTCTCTGGAAGGTGCTGGGTGTCATGTGGATGTGATGGGGCACCATTTTCCTTGGGGTGACTGAAAGAATCTGGGGTCCACTGTGAAGCATTTCGGACATGGGATGTGCCTTCTCCTGACTGCTTCTTGGGCTCATGGTCTCCCTAGGAACCAGGCACCAGACCTGGCTGTGACATCACCAGAGATGTAGCATTAGGTAAACCTTGTCTCCAAGTCCCCAAAGTGGGCCATGCAGGCAATTCCTTCCTGGGCTGAATATGCAGAAATCAGAGGAGGAGTAGGAAGATATTTCTAGGCAGACCAATGGATCTTTGAAGAGTCAGGCATGTGTCTTCCTGGCATGAACTCCCTCTAGCCCCAAGCTGGTTGGCTTCCAGAGGGACTTTGACATCCTCATTGAAGTCTCCGAGCTTTCCAGATATCACTGGCTATTGGAGCAATGACGGAACCTGAGGGTGGTGCTGGAAGGGAATCCATCTGTGAATGGCCAGCCAAGTACCTGCTCTGACACTGCTTGAGGCTCATAAACCAGACTGAAGGTGTGGGCTGGGACAGTGAGCCACATTTCACAAGAACCATGGGCTGTTGCCACATGGAGGAAAGTCTTTCTCCCAGACTCCTTCTGCATGGAATCTAAACATGAGACTCTCTAGGTATCGGGACTTAGGGGATAACAGTGACAGGGCTGTAAACAAGAGGGAAAAGCAGAGGTCTGGGATAGGAAGGAAGTGATCAGTGGTCAATGCTTAAATCAGGGAAACTGCAGACCAAGGGAAAGTGTGGAAAGTGTCTAATGGACCTGAGAACATTGCAATTATGCACACCAAATCACCAGTAAAGGCACTTCCAGCAAAGGGAGTCTTCCCTGGTATATACTTTTCTATTAGCCCTTCTCAGTTGGGTGATGATTTGCATTACCTTAAGTGGGCTGGGATTTAGCTCAGTTGGTGGAACGCCGCTCTGCAGTCTCTGAGGTCCCGAGTTCAATTCCCAGCACCGCAAAAATGGGAAAAGGACCTGGCAATCCACTCCCAAGGCAATCCTGAAGCAATCTGCCATTGAAAACTCTATGAGGGTCTCTATGAGTCAGACACGACTAGAGAGCACCTAACAACAACAACAAGATAATGTTGCCTGTACAGATATCCCTCAGTATCCACAGAGGATTGGTTCCAAGACTCCCTTGTATAAAATGGCATACTATTTGCATATAGCCTGCAGCCATACCACTGTGGTGTCTGATCCCAGCAGATCTTGGAAGCTAAGCAGGCTGGGGCCTGGTTAGTCCTTGGATGGGAGACCACCTGGGAACACCAGGTGCTGTAGGCTTGGGAGAAGGACCTGGCAACCCGCTCCCAAAACACAATCAGCCATTGAAAACCCTATGAATAGCAGGGAAGCACTGACAACAGTGCTTTGTGTGTTGTACATGGGGTCACTATGAGTCGGACACAGACTCCATGGCACCTAATAACAATATTTGCATATAACCTATGCACATTCTCCCATATACTTTAAATCATCTGAAGATTATTTATAACACATAGTCTAATGTCAACATTATGTAAATACTTACTGTTCTGTGTTTAGGGAATAATGACATGAAAAATGTCTGTCCATATTCATTGGAGGTGGAATTTAATTTTCTTTCTCTCTCTCTCTCATTCTCTCTTTCTTTCTTTCTTTCTTTCTTTCTTTCTTTCTTTCTTTCTTTCTTTTCCTTCCTTCCTTCCTTTGTTTTTATTTTTATATTTTTTTGCCCTACTTAGGGGTTGAATCCAGGGCCTCACACATTCTTTGCAAGTTCTGTACCAATGGTCTAATCTCCATCCCATTTTTTATTTTCTGATTCAGGGTCTTGCTAAGTTATGCAAGCTGCCTCTGGCCTCAAACTTGCAATCCTCTGCCTCTGCCTCCTGAGTTGCTGAGATTACAGGAGTGGACCACCATGCCCAGCAAAATTTATTTTCTGAGTATTTTTCACCCACAGTTGGTTGAAGCAGTGGGTGTGGAAGCCACTGATACAAAGGAACGACTGTATTTGTTTATCTCTTTCACCCTCCATGCCTCAGCCATCCCTTACTCTGAGTCATTTCTGTATTATTTCTTTCTTTCTTTTTTTCCTTTTCTTTTTTTCAATACTGGGAGGTCGAACTCTAGACTTCATGCATACAAGGAATGGGCTGTAGCACTGAGCTGCACCCTCAACTCCTTTTTTATCTTTTATTTCTTGAAACAGGATCTTGCTAAGTCGTGGAAGCTGCCTCTGATCCTCCTGCCTCAACCTCTGGAGTCGCTAGGATTACGGATGTGTGCCACCGTACCTGGTTCATTTCTGTATTTGTAGCATTTACCAGGTCACATCTGTAGCATATAGTAGGGGCATGATAAATGTTTATCAGATGAATTAGCAAGGATTTTCAAAACAACAATGTAAGGTGGGCTTTCCAGTATTTCTCATTACTTCCTCACCACCACGCTGTGCTTAATCACACAGAACAGTTCTGTGAATAATACTGAGCTCCCACATACTAAGTGCCCAAATACCTCTTAAATTTTCTCTGTTGTTTGCTGGACATTCCTAGGTATTTAGTTTCTGCTCCTCACTTAAGAAGGTGTTATATCCAGCTATTGAAAGAAATGCTTTCCTTTCTGCACCAGGCATAAGGAGGCCCAAAATTTCTCTGTGCTTCAGGGCCAAGAATTCCTGTTTTGTTTCTCTGTTGGTACTTTCTGCATCCTCATTGTTTCCCACTCTTTTTTGAGGCTCAAGAAAGAAATACTTTGTGGAACTATTGAGGCATTCAGCACCTGGGCTCCACCACTGTTCAGTGAATAGATGGCTCAAGGGTCGAGCAGCACTTCAGAATTGGTAATTCTCCCATCTTATACTTGTTAGAGTGGGATTATATACTAATCATTGGGCTTTCACTTTATCTTTATGTCAAGTTACTCAATGTGGTCTGTTACTCTGATAATCAACATTTTATCTTCTAGCAAATTAAGTAACCAGTTCCTTTTTCATCTGGAGATTTGATAGTTTCAATATTCTATCAACGATCATAGGATATTTCACTGTGCAACTGCTGGTTTGCTTCTATACTAATATCAATTCACTAATTCACTAGTATTTGTTTTGGGAGAAGGACCCGGCAACCCACTCCCAAAAATCAATCTGCCACTGAAAACCCTATGAATAGAAGAGAAGCATGAGTGTTTCACTTGTTGTACATAGGGTTGCTATGAGTTGGATACTGACTCAACAGCACCTAACAACAACAACAAGAGGTGAAAAAAATTATTTTACTTTCACTTAATTCCTTATCTAATGCTGTTCATTTTTTTATGGAGATCCAAGTTCTTGAACTATATCAGTTTCCTTCTTGCTAATAAACTTTTAACATTTCTTGCAAGTCAGGTCTAATGACAACAAACTCTCTCATTTTTTTTTTCCTGTAAAAATCTTCATTTTATCTTCCTTCTTGAAAGATAATGCTGCAGAGTACTTCTAGTTTAGTTTTCAAGCTGAGGACATCACAGCATAATAGTACTGCAGACTTTATAAGTACTGTACACTTATTGTTGGGTGCCTTCTAGTTGTATCCGACTCATAGAGACCCTTAATGAGGGTTTTTCAATGGCTGTCTCAGGATTGCTTCGGGAGTGGATTGCCATGTCCTTTTCCTGCTTTGTAGTGCTGGGAATTGAACTCAGGACCTCAGAAACTGCAGAGCAGCACTCTTCTAACGGAGCTAAATCCCAGCCCACTGTACACGTACACTATACAAAATTTATTAAAAAAATACTTTCTTTAATAACAAATTAGCCTTGGTTTAGTGTAACTTTCTTTTATTTTAGAAATTGCTTAATTTCCTTAAAGTTTTTTGGCTCTGTTCAAATGCCATTTAACTTAAACTCAGCCAGGCATGGTGGTGCCTGCTTATGATCCCAGCACTTGGGAGGCTGATGTAAGAGGATGGCAAATGCAAGTCCAGCCTGGGCTACAAAGTAAGACACTCTCTTAAAAAAACAAAACAAGCAAACAAACATATCTGACAGAAACTTGTTGTACATCTATACAATAAGAATATTTTTATTCAACAAGGTTTTCTGTGTGTGGGTTTTTTGTTGTTGTTGTTTTGTTTTGTTTTTGACACAGTCTCACTGCGTAGCTCAGGCTGGCCTTGTACTTGATCTTTCCTGATTCTGCCTCCGAAGTACTGGGATTACAAGGATGCACCACCATAGCCAGCTGTGTTTTGCTTTTTGCTTCCTCTTTCTCTCTCTCTCTCTTTCTTTCTTTCTCCTTCTTTCTTTCTTTCTTTCTTTCTTTCTTTCTTTCTTTCTTTTTCTTTCTCTTTCTTTTCTTTCTTTCTTTTCTTTCTTTCTTTTCTTTCTCCTCTTTCTCCTCTCTCTCTCTCCCTCCCTCCCTCCCTCTCCCTTCCTTCCTTCCTTCCTTCCTTCCTTCCTTCCTTCCTTCCTTTCTTTCTTTCTGCTTCTTTGTTGAAAAATAAGCCACAAGCACACACATGAGCACATCAGAGTAGGCCTACCCAGGGTCAGGTCATGAACACCACTGTCCTATACTTCCATATCTGGCCCCCTGGAAAGTCTTCTGGGGCAGTAACATGCACCCAGCCCTCACATTCTGTCAGACAGTCCTGGGCCTTCCTGAGGGCTTGCCTGAGGCTGTCCTTGAGGAGCTGCCCTTCTTTTGGAGGTCTGTCCACAGAGTTTGCTCAGTTTCTTTCTTTTTCCATCACAGACTTGCTTAGGCAGATAATGCACCATGAGCATTCCTCTCTATTAAGGAAAACCATTGGGTGTTGGACCCATGTCACCACACTTTTCAAGGAGTTGTTGAGGTCTCTAAAAGTTACCAAACACTTCACTGTGAAATTTCTTGGGAATTCTTTTTTATTTCTGCTGTTTCCTCTTTTCTTATCTCTTCTTCAACTACGCATTCACTAGAGGATTTGATGTTTTCAACTCCATTATAATTTTATTTGATCATGATCATCTATGGGGTCCATCATTGACCAAAATGTTCACTATGTACAATTGTATTTTACTTCACCTTTTTCCTTGCATGGCTTCTGAGAAGAAGTCACATGTAATTCTTATCATTGCTCCTTTGTAGGAATTTTTTCCATCAGGCATTGCTTAGAACTTTGATCATCTGTAGTTTGAAAAGCATATGTCTTAGGTACAGTTCTTCTGGCATCTATCCTGTGTGGGGTTCTTTGAGATTCCTAGATCTGTAGTTTTGTGGTTTGGTACCTGACATTAATTTGGGGAACTTCTCAGTCATTGTCATTTCAAATATTGTTTCAATTTCTCTCTCTCTCTCTGTCCCTCCTCTCTCTCTCTCTCTATCTTGAATTTCCACAGCACATGTTACACATTTTACAGTTGTCCCAAAGAATCGTCTCTCTTTTGTTTGAGGGTTTCCAGTCTCTTTCTTCTTTGCTTTTCAGTTTTGGAAGTTTCTACGGAGATGTCTTCAAGCTCATTCTTTTCTCTGCTGTGTGTGTCTGTTAATCAGTACATGAAAGACATTCTTTGTTTCTGTTGGTGGTTTTGATCTCTGGCATTTCTTTTTGGATCTTTCTTAGGATTCTCACCTCTCTGCTTCTGTTGCCCCTCTGTTCTTATGTACTGTCTACTTCATCCAATATTGCCTTTGCATAATCATAGTTGTTTTGAATTTCTGGTCTTATAAATTCCCTGTTGCATTTGGTTCTGATGCTTGCTCTATCTCTTCAAACTGTGAGATATATTTTTTGTTTGTTTGTTTGTTTTGTGTTTTAATATGCCTTGCAACTTTTTCTGGATGGCAGGGCATGATGTACTGGGCAAAGGAAACTACTGTAATTAGGCCTTTAGTAATGTTAAGGTATAGGGAGAGGGGAAGCATCCTTTAGTCCAATGACCTCGTCTTAGTCTTTTGTGAGCCTATGCCGTTGGACTCCAGATGTCACCAGTGCCTTTAAATTACTTTTATCCCTCCTTAGGTGGGACAGAATGGCTGCAGTGGGTTGGAGTTGAGTTCTCCCTTCCTCCAAGGCAATTAGGTCTCATACTGCCCTAGCAGGCTTAGTTCAGGTTAACTAGTGTCTGCTAAGGATAATCTTTGTTAAGAAGAACAGAATGCTCTGGTATTTTTCAGAATCACACCTTTCTCTCCTGCCTTTGCTGGAAGCAGGAGCCTGGCAGAGCTCCAGAAAGAAAAAATTCACAAAAGCGTGGTGGCCTCTCTGTGATTAATCCAACCAGAGTTTTTAATGCTGGCCTTGTCCACACAACCTCCAGCAATTACTTAAAGTTTTCCTGCCCTGGCCTCAGTTCCTATGGATGTTGCCACTATGTAGATCTCTGCTCCAGTAAACTGTTATTCTCTGTATTAGCTCATGTATCTAGTGTTGGGAGCGGAGGTTTGCTCTGTGAGCTCACTTCTTTGAAAAAAAAAAAATCTAAGCAGTGTTTGTTTCACTTTGTTCAGCTTTTTACTTGTAAGGAGAGAGGGAAGACTTCTAGGGTCCTTACATGTTGGACCAGAAAACAGAGGCTCCCTCATATTCTTTGAGCAAAAATTTTCAAATAGATCCATAGCAACCTGTTTCCATATACTTGCACCTAAGTAGTTCTTCCTTATGACTCAAATATACTATTACATTTTATTTATTAGAAGCTTACTTATTCATGCTCATAGTTTTTTTTTATTTTGTTGGACATGATGTACGGACAGATACTGATATCTATAATGCCACAAGGTATATATGTTTGCCATTCTCCTCCTTTCAATAGCAAACACTAACCCTGATATTCTACTAGGCAACAAAAGTCTACCCATTCTCAATCTACTTGCTTCTCAGAGATGGCTGCTGGCTGGAATAAGGGACTAGGTCAGGCCAGCACCCTTGTCATGATAAGGGATACAGCAATGCTCCCATTATCCCATTAAGACAATGAGTGTCAGGATGAGGAATTCTATGTAAGCCATCTAAAAATAAATTTCCCCCCACTAGTCCTGAATCTTTGTAAAAGTTAAAGGTCACCACAGATGGTAGAATCTACCTGAAATGGAGACAGGAGAGAGGAAAAGTAAGCAAGGAAAGAAGACAAATCCCAACTCCTGATCATGCTGGGAGAAACTCCCAGGCTCTAGGAAGCCTCTAACAGGTGTCTTTTCAGTTGCCAGACCCCGTGTGTGTGTGTATGTATGTATGTATGCATGTGTGTATGTATGTATGCATGCATGTGTGTATATTATATGTGTGTATATATGTATATATGTATGTATATATGTGTGTATGTATGTATGTATATATGTATGCATATGTAGGTATGTATATGTATGTATGTGTACATATATATATATATCCCAACTATTTTCAAAAGCCCTGATGAATCCAATGGTGCCTCAAGATCATTCTTTGAAGTCAGCTATGTCACAGTTCAAACTGTGCTCCCAAATGTATCTATAGACATCAGAATCCCACTCTAGTGATTAGACTGTAAATGGGTTTGGGGCCCGTCCTCACTATTCTCCAAAGTGGTCTCTCTTTTAGAAATTAAGCCACTGCTTTTTCTGCACAAGAGTTCCTTTCATGCCATCCCAGCAAATCTGCCCATGCACTCAGAGGCAGAACTGGCCCTGAATTGTGCAGAGAGTTGCCATTGCCAGCTCTGCTACATTTTTTTCTGGCAGCCCCAGCATCCAATCAAGATTTCTGGTTCTTTTCCAGTTATAACACCATTTAGAAATGCTCAGCATTTTCCAGCCTTCAATAACGCATTGATCTCCGTTGAAGGAGGAAATATTTGCACAGACACCCCCCCCCCGTGTTGACTTAAATTCTTTTCGTTGTAATTCTACTTAAACATGTGCAAATATAAAACACTACAAATCCTTAGGCACATAGTTTTTAGATAATTATAGAAAAGAAATTTGCAGATCCGATATAAAATAAACTGTTGAAAATGAAGCCAGTCACATGAGTTTGAGGAGACAGGGGAGGGAGGCTTCCTGAACCCCACAGTGCACACAGCATGGGAGGCCTATGTTTCTAATTATTCTGGTTCCTCTAGGCTCAACATTGCAACTCGTGGGGCATGGTTTCTCCAATATTTTTCTCTGCTTAAGCTACTTCAGTGTTTCATTAGTAGGGCTTCCCATGAAGTCACTGGTCTCTACAACTGTTATTCATGAGGACTCACTGCTGTTTCTTATTGTGTCTATGACCATTATTTTCTTCTTTTTTTTTCCCCTCTCCATTTATTGGTAAATGATGATGAGGTAGAGTAATACAGCAATGGGTTTTTCCATTATGGATCCATTATATTACTTCTAGCAGCACTTTCACTGACCCACAAAGTTTATGGAGCCTTATGGCTAGTTTGTAGTTAAACTCTGATACATATTTGGGTTATCTTCTCCTATTTTTCCAAAATACTCATGAAGTTGTGCTCTTTCCATTGAGATTGTGTGTATGACTGTGAAGATTGTGCCGAATACCATGTTGGTGTTAGGTGCCATGAAGTTGAGTCTGATTCATTGTGACCCTATGTACAACAGAAATGAAACCCTCCCTGACACTGTGCCATGCCTGGCACTATGTCAGTGCTTCTCTGCTATTCATAGGTTTTTCAATGACTATCTGTTTTTGGGAGTGGGCTGCCAGGTCCTTCTCCCGTTTTTGTGGTGCTAGGGATCAAACCCAGGGCCTCTGCACTCTATCTATTGAGCTAACCCCCAACCCCTCCAAATGTGATATCAGAATAATAAAAAACATTTTTGAACTGTGGGAAATAAATTCACATGATATTCCTTATAAGGTGGTCATATAAGGATCTAGAATATGCATATGTCATTTTAACCAACTATTTTGAGAAATGGGCTGGGATTCAGCTCAGTTGGTAGAGGGCTGTTCTGCAGTCTCTGAGGTCCCAAGTTCAATTCCCAGCACCACAAAAATGGGAGAAGGGCCTGGCAATCCACTCCCAAGGCAATCCCGAAACAGTCAGCCATTGAAAACCCTATGAGAGTCACTATGAGTTAGATACTGACTCGACAGCACCTAACAACAACAACACCATTTTGAGAAACAGCTTGCATGTAATAAAACATTTTATATACTTTGATGAATTTAGAGAAATGTACATACATGTGTAACCAACACACCAATCAAAATATACATTGTTACCCTTTCAGAAACTTCCTTATTGTCCTCTTCAGTCAATGCTTTAGCTGACCGCCAGCTCCACCCCTCACATTCCCAGCCCCAGGAAATCACTTCCATTTTGCTTAGGGACTTCCATACAGGAAATCACATAGCACCATATGCTTTATTGTGTCTGGTTATTTTCCCTCTCTGTAATATCTCTGAGATTCATCCCTGTGACTATATGCCTCGGGAAATGGCTTATTTTTAGGATGTAGCATTCCCATGTAGGCTCCACCAGGCTGTTTTCCACTCACCTGCTAATGGATGTTTAGGTGCTTTCCACATTTTGACTATCAGAATTAGTTAACTGAGCAGTTTTGCCCAAGTAATTTGGTGAATGCACGCACTCTGAGAAGTGCATTTGTGACTATGGTATATAAAAAACTTTATAAGAACCAAAATAACTTTGTAAGAGCTGGGAGCAGTGGCACACACCTGTAATCCCAGAGATTTAGGAGGTGGAGGCAAGATGATCAGGAGTTCAAGGCCAGAGGCAGCCTGTGTAACTTAGCGGGACCCTGTCTCAAGATAAAAAAAGGAGTAGGGGTGCAGCTCAGTGGTAGAGTGCTTGCAAGGTATGTGTGAAGCCTGAGGTTCAAACCTCCAATAATTTAAAAAAATAAAAACCTTTTATAAGAAATTGCCAAGTTACTTTCCCAAATGACTGCACATATTTTGTACTTCTGCCTGGGATAGTTGAGAATTCCTGTGGTATCACATCCTTCTCAACACTGATATTAGTAACTTTAAAAAATTTTAACCACTCCAGTGGGTTTGAAGGGAAATCTTAATGTGATTTTACTTTGCATTTACCTTTTAATTAATTAATGTGCACACTTTCCTCATGTGCTTTTAGCCCCTCCTATGTCTTATGCTGGGAAGAGTCTGTTTACAATTTCACTTTATAAAATTTTTGGTTGCTTTTCCTTTTAATTGCGTTTCCAGAGTTTAGATATTTTGGTTAAAGGTCCTTAGATAAAAGTATTATAAATATTTCCCTGCACTTTGGTCACTTAAAAATGTTTTAAAAGCCTGCCCTTTCATTTTTAAGTCTCTTAAATAGAAGTAATTTTTAATTTCCATAAGTACCAACTTAATGACCTTGTGTTTTCTTCATTGTTACTTTTTAAAAAATCTTTTAAAAACACCTTTGACTGCTCTGAGTTTGAGAGCAGTTCTTTCCATGTTTTCCTCTGGAGGCTCTGTAGGTTTCAGTTTTATATTTAGGTCTATTATTTATTCAAGGTAATTTTGTACTGCTTGAGAAAAACAGAAGGTTTTTGGTTTTCTATCTCCAGCTCTTTCAACATGTGGTTTACAATATTTGATTTTGTCTTCTCGAGCTGCCCTTTGAAATCTTCTGTTTAGTTCTTTAACTTCATCATGTCTTCCTTTGACCTTAGCTGGTTGGTGTTCAAGGGCAAGTTTCAGAGTCTCTTTTGACATGTAATTTGGTCTTTTCTTTTTTTCCTGTCTTTTTAATGATCTTTTGCTTTCCTCACGAATGATATCTTTGATGTCATGCCACAATTTGGTCTTCCATCATTACTGTTAAACACATCAAATCTGTTCTTGAGCTGGTCTCTGAACCCAGGTGGGATATACTCAACGTTATGCCCTGGCTCCTGTACACTTGTTCTAATTTTATTCAGTTTCAATTTGAACCTGCATATGAGTAGTTGATGGTCTGATCCACAAATAGCATCTGTCTTTTCCAAGAATTTTTATTTTTTTATTTTATTAAAAAAATTTTTTTTAGATTGGTGGTTTTCTTCAAATGTTTGGTAACATTCACCAGTGTAGCTATCTGGACCTGCAGATTTCCTTGTGAGTTGTTGTTGTTGTTGTTGTTAGGTGCCATCAAGTCGGTGTCCGACTCATAGTGACCCTCTGTACAACAGGGGAAACACTATTGTCAGTTCTTCTTTGCTGTTCGTAGGGTTTTCAATGGCATATTGATTTTTTTGGGAAGGGGTTGCCAGGTCCTTCTCCCAAGCCTACAGCTTCTGGTGTTCCCTGGCGGTCTCCCATCCAGGTACTAACCAGGCCCAACCCTGCTTAGCTTCCGAGATCTGATTGGATCGGATGCCACAGGGCTATGGCTGCTCCTTGTGAGTAGGTGTTTATTTTAAATTCAGTTATTAAAATGAATATTTAAAATTTTTATTTCATTGTACATTTTCAAGGAATTTGGTCATTTTCTTTATCTTGTCAAATTCTTTTGGCATAATGTTGTTCACCTGCCTGTGAACACATGTCTGTCAGCTTGTCATGCTGTGGGGGCTTGTGTGTGGGTGGAAGCTATACCATCGGCCCCTCTGATACCAGCAGGGCCACCCATGGTGGACAGGTTTCAGTTGAACTTCCAGACTAAGACTGACTAGGGAGAAGGTTCCAGCAGCCCACTCCCAAAACAATCAGCCATTGAAAACCCTATGAATAGCAGAGAAGCACTGTCAAATATAGTGTTGGAAAATGAGCCTCCAAGGCTGGAAGTTTTTTAAATGACTGGGAAAGAGTTGCCTCCTTAAAGTAGAGTTGACCTTAATGATAGGGCTGGAGTATAGCCCCTGGGACCTCCTATTGCTATGTGGCACTACTCAAAATGAGAAGAAATATAGTGTCTGCAACAATGGGCTCAAACATGAGAAGATCCTATGCATGGCACAGTGTTGGGTAGTGTTTCGTTCTGTTGTACATAGGGTTGCTATGAGTCGGATCAGACTTGACCCCACCTAACAACAAAAACATTGTTCATAATATACCTTTTTTATTCTTTTAATATCTGAAAAATACGCAGTTTTTTTTCTGATTTCATTCTGTCACTATTGATTTGTGCTTTTATTTTCTGGGAATTTCATTACTATTAAAATTTCTGACCTTGGTTTTATGGATGCACTTATCATCTGTTTTATTTTATCAACCTCACGGTTACTCTTGCTCTCTTTTATGTACTTTTCCAAATTAGAAGTTTAGATAATTTATCCTCTTCTGTTAAAGTATAACCATCCCACTTTATTAATTTTACCTTGAGGGTCAGTATATATGCATCAATTGAATATTTTCATAACTTAATTGATTTTCTGATCTTTCGGGGGATTTTCTTTGACTCCTTTCTCTGTTAAAATCTGCTGAAAAGATCTCTAAATATTTGGAAATTTTCTAGCTATTTTATAATTCCTGATATTTATGTTAAGTCTTATTTTAATTATAGAGGATATAATGTTTATGGTTTTCACCTTTCAGAATGCATTAAGACTGACTTCATGAACAATTATGTTTTCTACTTTTTCCCCAGTACTGGGGAATGAACTGAGTGCCTCATGCATGCCAGGGGCCCTGACCACTAAGATTTGTCCACAGCCCCTTTTCTGATTTTTGTTTTGAAGCAGTCTCACTAACTTTCGAAGGCTGTGTCTGACCTCAAACCTGGGACCTTCCTGCCTTAGCCTCCTGTGTCTCTGGGGCTACAGGCATGTGCCCTGGAGCCCAACTCATGTGCTCTATCTTGGCCACTGTTCCATGAGCTCTGGAAAAGATTATGCATCCTGAAGACTTTAGGTAGAGTGTTCCACAAATGTCAATTCTGGCACGTTAGTTGGATTATATTGTTCACATTTTTCTATTCTTACTGATCTTTGTTTATATTTTCTATCATTTGCTGAAAGCTGCATACTAAAATCTGCAAACATGACTGTGGATTCGCTTTTAATACTTTCAGTTCCGTCAGTTTTTCTTCAACTATTTTGAAACTCTTCATACACATTTAGGATTGATAGGAAGTGATTATTTGACCTTTTCATATCTGGCTATATTTCTTGCCTGAATTTCTATTTTATCTGATATTAACATGCTTACATCAATTATGTTGTGCTTGCTGTTTGTATGGCATATCTTTTCTATTCTTTAATGTTTCTATGCAGCTTTATATTTAAAATCCTTCTCTTTGGAAGAAGCATAAAGTGGGAAAGGTCAATCTAGCTGTCCTGGGGTTTGAACATTTGTGCCTCTCCTTTCTTATGTCCTGCAGAAAAATCTCTTGCCTTTCATTTAAAGTGGTCAACCCACTGAATTATTAGTGCAATGGGTTTATGTTTACCATTTTCTACTTGTTTTCTACTTGACCTATATTTTGTTTCTTTGTTCCTTCTTTGTTTTGGTCTACATATGGTGTAATTGGGTGTTTTAAAATTATTTTCTCTCTTCTATGGTTTTTTAGCCATATGCATTTGTATTTCTGCCGTAATGGTTGCTATACAGACTCCAGTAGGTTTTCTTAACCTACTTCTGTCTCGGTTGATGTTACTGTACTCCATGTGTAATGTGAGAACTTTACAACAGAAGTGTACAAATGCCTCATCCTGCCCTTCAGGGTAGCTATCCTACATATGTCTACTTCTCCATTTTTGAAAACCCACAACACAGCCATGAATATTTTTGCTTTTAAGACTTTATTTAGTTTTTCTTATGTGAGTAAAAAAGCAAAATCATATTTCCATTCCCTCATGTCTGTCCTCTCCCCAGCATGTTCCACTTCTTTCTGTGCATCCAGGTTTCCACGTGGTGTCCTTTTCTAGCTTGTTTCCAACTTCAAAAAGTCCTTTAGTATGTCTTCTAATGCAGATCTGCTAGCAACAAAATCCTTCCAATTTCATTTGTTTAAACAGCCCACCTTCATTTTTGAAAATTGTTATCACTGACTATTAAATTCTAGGTTGGCAAGATTTTATTTTCTTCAGAAAGTAAAGGTGTTTCAATGATTTTGATCTTCTATTGTTTTGAATGAGAACCCCAGAACTTTCTTACATATTATTTCTCTGTATTTCAAGATCTTTTCCTTTGGCTTTTTTTTTCTTAATATTTCAATAGTTTTAAAGCCGGTTAAGTATGCTATTCCTGGGAGTCATTTCAGTTTTATTTACCCTATTTTTGCTGTGCTTGCAGTGTGTCTGGATTGCTATTTTAGTTTTTGAATAGAGCTTTTATTTTTTATTTTTGGCAATCATTTAAAAATGTATATTTTTCTTACCTAGTGTTTCCTTATGTTGTTGTTGTTAGGTGCCGTCGAGTCGGTATCCGACTCATAACGACCCTCATAGGGTTTTCAATGGCTAACTGCTTCGGGATTGCCTTGGGAGTGGATTGCAAGCTCCTTCTCCCATTTTTGCAGTGCTGGGAATTGAACTCAGGACCTCAGAGACTGCAGCGCATCGCTCTACCAACTGAGCTAAATCCTAGCCCAGTGTTTCCTTATACAAGTCTCCAATTTTACATACTTCACAATGTTTGACACTGGTCAAAGGCTGTGACATTCTCTGTCATAGTAAGTATTGCACTAGAGCCTTGCTATCTGGAAGGATCCATGCACTGTCCAACCTGCAGTTACAATCTCCCTGGCCTCCCACTGCAGAGTCTGTTACAGGAAGAGCCATTCACTAGCTGCTATTGTGCAGCTTTAGCCCATCCAGTAGTTGGTTTGCCATCTTGGTGTCACTTGCTCTGACTTAGAAGAGCTGGTTTCACCACCTCATTCCAAAATGAGCAGGTGCCATCATGAGTAGTGGGTGTCTATTGCTGAAGAAACCGTGAAGCTGATTCAAGCAAGGAGGGCACTGGAGCTGTAGAGACTAAGGCTGGGCCATTTTAGCAACCTAGAAACAACATTTGATTTCCTTTCATTGAGAGATGAGTTCCATCTACAAGTTTAATGCAGTGACAAGTAGAACTGAAGGGACAGTCTGAGAGTCTGTGCAGTTGGTGTCTGTGGCCCTATGGTTGGCTGATGCATGGAATCTCTATGTTACATGTTGCTTAGAATGAATCAATTCCTTTATGTGACAAGTGGTTGAGGATATTTCTTTGTTTTGGCAAAACCTGTCCAGGGGATACAAGTCAATCCATTGATTATGGAAGCTAGAGAACCATGTGGTAGAAAGGAAAAGTCTGCTCTTAAAGAGAGGCCCTTCTATGGGCAAAAACAGCTTGAATTCTGAGAACCTTGGTTAGTAGAGAATACTGTTTTCAGTTCACCAAGATTTCCATTCAAATAATTTCAGAAATTTTCAGTGATACCTACATGTCCCACAGATCTACCTGCTTTGGGAAACTGGGCAATGTCAGTTCTACAGTTGGTCCAGATCCACTAGATAAATATTTATCCACCTGCTATGTACATGGAACTGAGTTGTTCTCCCTCTTGCTTCCTGCTGAGAATCTCTTCCAGCCTTTGGAAGTGACTCTTATCTTTGCATGTGCAGCTCTTCAAGGGAAGGACTCACAGCAGAGCTCTTTGGAGTAGGGATGATGCAGGGGATTCAGTTGTACCTAGTTCTTCCCTGTGGTTCTCCAAGGGGCCACTGCTCCATGGTGCTCAGGAGCCTCCCTGTTGGCCTGGAGTCTCCTGTGGAAGCTCATGGGATTGTGCTGCACACACAGCTTCCCATCCCTCCTTCATCTGCTCTCTCTTGGAGCTCCTAATTTGTGCTCAGCCTGACTTCCCTCAAATCAGGGGCTGTGAAGTGTTCAGGGTTCTACTTCTTACCCCCAGTGATCCTGTGATTATCTCACATAATCATGGGCAGAAAATCTATGCAGGTAGAAGGGAGGGAACCCCACTAAAAATATGTTTTACTAATACCCCTTAACAATTAAAGGGCTTGCTTCCCTGCCAGGAGAGTTGAGAAGCAGCATCATTTAACATTCCACGTCAGTAGTGAAACTCTGCTCTCTATTCTTCATCTCTCTTTCCTTCACCTCCCCTTTTGTTTTTTCCACAAGCTCAGGGCCTCCCTTTTATTTAAAAGTTTGTTTCTGATTCTTGGCTCCATTTAATCTTTTTCAGAGGGTGAAGGAGGTGTTTGAAAGGGAAAGTCTTTGAAAGCAAATTCCCCTGAGTTTGCATTGGATCCTATCATTTATGACCTGTGTTATTGGAGGACAGGTTTAATACTGTCTGAGCCTCAGTTTTTCAATATTCACAAAATAGAGTTAGTAATGTCTGCTTCAAAGAGGTGGTTGTGAAGACCTGGTGATTTAGAGCATGCATTTTCTCATGCAAGGAAGGCATCCACAAAGGGTTTATTTATCTTTTGTTTTCCCCAGTAAATCTCCCTTAGGCAGTTGGGATTTGGGTGTGTGCAACATCTGACTAATTTGACCATCAGCTTGACTTGGTGGCCGTGTTCTCTTCCACATAATTGAGATTGAGGATCAAGATTCAGTTGTTTGATTTGGGGTCCAAATAACTGCCTAATGAGGCTCCAGCTCTGCACTGAGGCGAAAAGGAAGCCTATCTGCAGAGTGCTCAGGGTCTGCACCAGACTTCCCCAGGTGCCTTCCGTACAGGTGGTTTTTACCTTATCCTGGGCTTCTCTAGGTAATTCTGACCTGAGACTCATCCATGCAAGGTGTTCAATCAAATGCCAGCTTTTCCACAAAACCTCCTTCCACCTGCCCAGTTGAAGGCAGTGGCATCTTGTTATAACCATGACACATATTCTCCACTTATCTTATGCATCCCTAATGCTTTTTCTTACATTTTATGTAACTTATTGAGTAAATGTTTGCTTGAGGAACTAAGCTGTTTCCTCATTACATAGTAGACCCTGTGAGATCAGAATCTTCATGGGATTCATCTTTATTTCTCTCACGAAGCCTAGAAGATTGTCACGCAACAGAAGACTCACTATAAATGTTCTTCAATAAATCAATTTATTTTTTAAAATATAAAATATTTTCTCACACACTCTACTAAGATCTTTTGCCATTTTTGTCCCTAAAAGCCTATAGCTTATAGATATATTTTAATTTTATTTCTCTATAGTTTTTAACTAGACACTTTTAAATAAATTATGGCATATTCAGAGCAGAGGTTATTAAAAAGGATAATGCCCCTTTATTTATTATACCAAAAGCTTGCATTCTAAGAGAAAGAGCAGATTACTAAATATAGAACTATTGCATATTTATATGCATATAAGCCTTCGGCCATACCACTGTGGCATCCGATCCCATCAGATCTCGGAAGCTAAACAGGGTTGGGCCTGGTTAGTACTTAGATGGAAGGCCACCTGGGAGCACCAAGTGCTATAGGCTTGGGAGAAGGACCTGGCAACCCACTCCCAAAAATCAATCAGCCCATGAAAACCCTATGAATAAGCAGAGAAGCACTAACTACAGTGTTTTGCCTATTGTAGGTAGGGTCACTATGAGTCAGACACTGACTTGATGGCACCTAGCAACAATAACAATATGCATATAAGTCTAGAGAGATATAAACCAATATATTAGTAGTGTTTTTTTTCTAGTAAACAGCTTTATGTAACTTTTTTCATACTGCTTATCCATGTTTACAATTCTCCTACAAGGACTCTCTATTACTTGAGATTACAAAAAAGAAAAAGGAAAGAAAAGAAAAGACATGCTGCAGCTAAATGGAAAAGGAGAATAGAAACGCCAACCTAGGAGCCATGCACGCATTTTCAAGGTATCAGGTGCTGCTGCTCCGCACGCCGGGGAAGCTGTGCGTGGGTAGCTGCTGGGGCTTCACGGAGCCATGGACATGAGTTCTCAAACCTGGGCCTTCTCAATGACAACCCTGGCCCTGTAAGATTTTCGTAAATTCCTCCCTTGATTTCCGATGTTTTGTCGCACACTTTACTTTTATGTATGCCGTGAGCATGCCTCTTGGCCTGTTTTCTTTATACAGTCAATTACATTTTAGAGCAATTAAAAACAGGAAAAAGGATTTAAAATTGACTTTCATTTTTGTCACTTTCAGCACGTTTCCTTTCTGTGTGTAGATCCAAGTTTCGTCACACATCCTCTCTCTTCATTCTAAAGAACTACCTACCAGTTCTGATGGTACAGCAAGGAAGCGCTTAGTGGATTTTCTTTCTTATAGCTAAATTAACTTCTTTCTTCTTTGCTTTCTTGTTTTCTCTTTCTTTATGTTTGCCATACTGTTGGGTTTAACCCAGACCCCCCACACATGTAGGAAAGTGTCCTACCACTGAGCCACACCCTCAGCCCCTTTTTATTGCTTTATTTTTGAGGCAGGCTCTCACAGTTGCACAGGCTGCCTCTTGACTTGAACTTGGGATCTTCCACAGTTGCTGGGATTACAGGCTTGTGCCACTGTATCCCCCTGATTTAGACAGTTCTTTTTTTTTCCCCCCATACCAGAGCCTGGGATCAAACAAGGGCCTTGCACATACTAGGCAAGCACTCTTCCACTGAACCACATCTCCAGCCACTTAATGAATTCTCTAAGCTTTTGTTTATTTGAAAGAGAAGTTAATTTTACAAACCAAGCATGCCTGTAATCCCAGTGTAGCAGGAAACAAAGCCCACCAGAGAGAAAGTACCACCTGAATACCAGCATTAATTAGAGGAAGGGGCTTTATTGCTGGCTGAGCAAGGGCATGATCTCTCAGGTGGCTGCACTCCCTAGGTTATTCTCTCCTGTCCCTTAAATAGGGTTTACAGACTAATAGACAAAGAGGTCTGTGTGTTTCGCTTTGATTGGTTACATTAAAGAGTTTGCAGGTGTTACAGAGCAATCCAAGCAGATAGTAGAATGCCCTTGACTACAAAATCTTGAAAAAACAACTTCTAGATACTTCGGGCTGTGGTCATGTGGAAAGATTTACTGCAGTGCCTCTGTTCAGAGAGAAGGGCTCCTGGCATTCCCTGGATATGGGAGTATGGTCCTGTTCTTTGATCAGCGGAGTGAGAAATGTAAATTCCTGAGTCTTAAAGGAATGGGAGCCTAGTGTGGTTTAATTAGGTTTTCTCTCCTCAGCAGTATTAGGGAGGCTGAAGAAGGACAACCATGAGAGGCCAGCCTGGTCTACCCGTGAGTTGGAGTCCAGTCTGGAATATATAGCAAAACTCTTGCCTCAAAAACAAACAAACAAAAACAAAAACATAAAACCCACCACCACCAAAAAAACCACAAAGGTAATTTTGCTCTGTATTGAATTCTGAATTCATCATTTTTATAATAAGCACTTTAAACATACCATTCTACCACCCTCCCATTTGAACAGTCTGATAAGAAGCTTGTCTCCAAGATTTTCTCTTTATCCTTAGTTTATGTCAGTTTGAATATGACATCTACGTGGTTTTTAATTTTTTAATTTACATTCATCTTATTTATTATTCTGTGAGATTCTATCATGTGTGACTTTGTCCTTTTTATTTTACATAATTCTCAACTATTATGTCCTCAGATGTGCCTTTTGCCCCATTCTTTATCCCTTCTACTATGGTTGCAAATATATATATAAATTAATTTGATATCATCCCATATTTAATTATTGTGATCTATTTTATTTCTTTCCACTTTTTTTCTTCTATTTCAATGTGAGTGATTTCTATTAATGTGTCCTCAATTTTACTGATTCTTTCCTTGACTAACAAATCTACAGACATACCTTTTGATGATATTTTTCATCTCTGGTGCAATATTTTTCATTTCTATTTAGTTACTTTTTGCAGTTTCTCTCTCTTGTAAAATTCCCTTCCATCCAGGCATGCCTCGACTTTTTCTTTGCCATATTATGATAGATAGCTATTTTGATTCTCTAAGATTTCTACAGGGCTAGGATTTAGCTCAGTTAGTAGAGCACTGCGCTGCAGTCTCTGAGGTCCCGAGTTCAATTCTCAGCACTGTAAAAATGGGAGAAGGACCTGGCAATCCACTCCCAAGGCAATTCCGAAACAGTCAGCCATTGAAAATCCTATGAGGGTTGCTATGAGTCGGATACTGACTCAACGGCACCTAACAACAACAACAACAACAACAAGATTTCTACAGTGGGATCACTTTTGAGTTTGTCCTTCAAGGGTCATGTATTGGGGACTTGGTTCCCAGAGTGGCAGTATGAGAACGTGGTATGGATGTTTTAGGAGGTGGTGGAGCCCAGTGGGAGGTGAAACAGTCCCTTAGGGGCATTCCTAAGAAGGAATTGTGGTGACCCTGAACCAGTTATCAGAAGAGGGCTTTTATAAAGGATCAAGCCTGGCCCTGCCCCTTCCCCAGGTTCCTGTGTGGCCATGTGGTTCACAAGGCCACTACCATGATGTGACACAGCCCAGGGGCCCTCGTCGGAGCTGATGCTATGTTGTTTGGACTTTCAGTATCCATACCGGCATATATTTTATTTATTTTGGGTTTTGGGAAACTGGGTCTCACTATGTAGCTCAGGCTGGACTTGAACCAGCAATCCTCCTCCCTCAGCCTCCTGAGTGAGTGCTGAGATTACAGGTGTGTACCACCACACCTGGCTAGTATGCATGACTGTGAACTAAAAAACCTCTTCTCTTTTCTTTTTCTTTCTTTCTTTCTTTCTTTCTTTCTTTCTTTCTTTCTTTCTTTCTCTCTTTCTTTCTTTTCTTTCTTTCTTTTTTTTTTTTCCCCAGTACTGGGGGTTGAACCCAGGGCCTCTCACCTGCATACTTTGCAAGTGCTGGACCACTGAGCTGCACCCCCAGCCAATGTTTTTTACTTGTAGAGATAGGGTCTCGCTAAGTTACACAGACTACCTCTGGTCTCTAACTTGCAATCCTCCTGCCTCTGCCTCCCCAGCTGCTGGCATTACAGGCGTGTGCCACCATGCCCAGCAAAACCTCTTTTCTTTAAAAGTTGTACACCCTTGGATATTTAATTAGAGTTATGAAAAACAGACCAATACAGAGTCATACCAGTGTATGTTTCTTCTGATTATTTTGTCTCTCTTCAGCATGTCTTTTTCTGTTTCTTTGCGTGTCTCCTTATTTTCATGCTGAAAGTCAGACACACCTGTGGGACAGAGAAGATGAAATGAATGAGATTTATGCTAGCCAGTATGCATGCCTTCCCTTGTTCTAGGCCTTTAGTGTGAACCTTTGAGTCACTCTATCCAGAAACCGAGCTGGGTGTTGAGTCTATTGTTGGAATGGTTGCCTTCAGTTAATTCCCAGCTTCTTAATTTCTCCACTTTTCTCCACCATCCTTATTGACCCCCAGCATTCGTCCTTCCTTGTGTGCCCTCACCTTAGAGAGTGTCTCTCTTCCTGTGCTTCTTCCTGGCTTTGGAATCCCGTTGTTCCTGACAAGGTACTTGACAGGCTTGTGAGGAGTAGACAGAGCTGCTGTCTTCAGTCCTGGCCCAGCCCTCCTGTTAGGCAGTACTTTGCTACTGGTTTCCCTATGATCCTTGTCCTTCTCCAGTGTTACCAGATCTGGATCTCTACTGGTTTAGGCCCAGGATTTCTTTCAGCCCCTAGTTCAGTAGAGGGTTTCTCTTTGTTTCCTTTCCATACTGCCAAGGATCTTCATCTGTGTTCTGAGAATGCTAGGGTCTGCTGCCTTTTCCTCTCCAGGCAGCTGAGGGCTTTGTTCTGTGGAACAGAAGGACAAAGGACACGGGCAGAGATGTGGGCCTGCGCAGTGCTATTCTGCAGCCCAGCCTGGCGCCATCAGGTGGGATTTCTTCTATCTCTTTGCCTGTGAGTCCCCAGGGCAGTCTGTAGAGAACCTGTACACTGGTGAGAAGTTTTCTTGTTTCTGCAGATTCCAGGGACTGTGCCCTTGCACAAGACTACACTTGGCCCTGGCAAGTGGTTGCACCCTATCTGTCCTTGAAGTTATTCATCTTTCCCTAGATTTCAGGTATTAGGTTGCCCTGCAACAGGAGTTCACTGAAGGAATAGAGAAAAAGGTTGATTTTTTAGATGATGATTCTTTCCCTTTCATTTTAAGGTTTGGGTAATAGTTCCTATGTCCTTACAACTTAATTAAAAGCCAGAAAAATGGCCTTTCCATTACTCCTTGACATTCATCTGTTCTCAGAAAGCTTCTTGCACTGTTTTGGTGTTACCTGTCTAGACTTTGTTTTCATCATTTCTTTTTGGAATCCCTATTATTTGATTGTTGCCTGCAGCCCTACCACTGCAGTGTCCATCCCTTCGGGTCTGGGAAGCTAAGCAGAGTTGGTCCTGGTTAGTCCTTGGATGGGAGACTGCCTGGGAACACCAGGTGCTTTAGGCTTGGGAGAAGGACCTGGCAACCCACTCCCCTCAAAAAAATCATCCATTGAAAACCCTGTGAATAGCAGAGAAGCACTGATAATAGTGTTTCCCTTGTTGTATATGGGGTCGCTATAAATTCGACACCAACTCGACAGCACTAACAACAATGAAAACAACATTATTTGATTATTGGATCTTTTGGACAGAAATTCTAAATTTTATGCCTTTTGTATTTTCCATTTTTAGTGTTTCATAAAAGTGTCACTGTTTTAGTATTTCATAAAAATGTACATAGACATTTTTTACTTTATTCTTAAATCCTTTTGTTCAGTTTTATGTTGATGCTCTCATGTCCTCCATTCTTAAGAACCCTTTGAGTTTGTTGAATATCCCATGTATGTTGTTGTTGTTGTTAGGTACTGTGGAGTTGGTGTCTGACTCATAGTGATCCTACATAGAACAGACCAAACACTATTATCAGTGCTTCTCTGCTATTCACAGGTTTTCAATGGTGGATTGTTCTGTGGGAGTGGGTTGCTGGGTCCTTTTCCCAAGCTTACAGCATCTGGTGTTCCCAGGTGGTCTCCCATCCAAGTACCAACCAGGCCTGACCTTGCTTAGCTTCTGAGATCTGACGGGATCAGGTGCCACAGTGCTATGGATGCAGGCCATCACACATATATGTTATATATTATGCCACATTTATGGATGAATATATATATAATTCTTACTCAGAGTTATATACTACACATAACTTATAGTAAATTACATAGTATATATTTTATAAGGTATATCCTAATTATATATAATTACTTATTTGACAGAATAGTTTGCAGAATGTTAATTTTTATTTTGTTCTCATTTGCTTCTCTCAGTACTTGCTCTTTATCTCTCCTGCATGTTTTTATTCCTATTATTTCAGGAAGTCTCCATCTTCCATAAGAGGAGCTTTCTTCAGATACAAGTTCATACATGGCTTGTTGTTGTTGTTGTTAGGTGCCGTCGAGTCGGTATCCAACTCATAGCGACCCTCTGTACAACAGGTGAAACACTATGGTCAGTGCTTCTCTGCTGTTCATAGGGTTTTCAATGGCAGACTGATTTTTGGGAGGGGGTTGCCAGGTCCTTCTCCCAAGCCTACAGTTTCTGGTGTTCCCAGGCGGTCTCCCATCCAGGTACTAACCAGGCCCGACCCTGCTTAGCTGCCGAGATCTGACGGGATCCGATGCCACAGGGCTACAGCTGCAGGCTCATACATGGCTATCTTCTCATAATTAAGAATAAGCAATAGAGGCTTATTTCTCTAATTGGAAATTCTGAATGCGTGTGTTGGACTCATTAATTTTGACCTTACCTGTAATGAGAGCTGCTCATGGGTCTAGCTAATGCCACCATCTTTAGGTCTTCCCTGCTAGATTACTTGGTCCACCAAGAGAAGGACTTTTCCATCTCCACAGGTCAGGACAGGTCCTCATTTCACTCATTATTCTGGCAGCTCCTGAAGGGACATGGCTCAGTGCGTGTGACTGAATCCTCTTTAGTGGTGAGTGCATGCCTGAGTCCTCTGCTAAGCTCGAGGCAGTAGCCCCCTACACAGAGGCACCCCATTCGGATGGTGGCTGCCATTACACAGGGACTGAAGTTGCCAGTTCCCTGTGAAGGTAAGCCCCTCAGTGTTTGGGGTTTGCCTTTTTGGGACCTACTCAGATACCACACTATCTATCTGTTCCTTAGCTTTGGAGGTTTTCTCCTCTTCCCTCCTATCCTGGATTTACCTATTGCCATGGATTTTGAGCTTTTCAAGTTAACATTTACTTTTTAGATATATCCAGAAGGAGTAAATCTGGATACCAGTATTTGATCTTCCATCACAATCCAGAAGTCAAGTATAAAATGCTTGAATTTTCCCTATTTTATCATGTGCAAAATCCATTTTGAAAATGAAGATAATGAAGAGTGATCTATCTTGCCCTCTATTAAAACATATAAATTTATAGTAGTTGAGAAATTTCAGATAATCAATGAAATAGAAGTTCTCTGCAATGGGATTCTGTATGCATTTGAGCTTAATATGTTAACAGGGAATTACACACCAACAAAGCAGGAGAGAACAAAACCTTGGAAATAAAATTATATTAAAATTTAAGGTTATAGTTTTAAAATGAAATAATTATGAATTAGGGAAAGATTTAGCTTACATAATAAGAAAATATCTTTCATAATAAAAGCAATAGGTGAAACTATAAAAAATGTATTATCATGAGCTTATAAATATTTCATATATTCTATATTATTTGACTGCCTGCAGCTGTAGCACTGTGGCTTCAGATCCTGTCATATCCCAGACTCTAAGCAGGGTCCGGCCTAACTAGTACTTGGGTGGGAGACCACCTGGGAATACCAGGTGCTGTAGGCTTGGGAGAAGGACCTAGCAACCCACTCCCAAAAATCAATCAGCCATTGAAAACCCCATGAATAGCAGAGAAGCACTGACAATAGTGTTTTGCTTGTTGTACATAGGGTCAATATGGCACCTAACATCAAGAACATATTATTTGATATTCTTATTATATGTGATTTACTTATATTTGTATTTTTCTGTAACTTGAAAACATTCTGTATGAGCATGACTTACATGATAAAATTGGACTCACCCATTTAGATAACTGGCAGATTTCAGTCTCCTGAACTTTCAAGACACAATAGGAATGTAAACCACAATTTTAAGTTTAAAACAAGCTTTCTTGTTCAATAATCTCTACCATGATTTTTTTCTATTTTTGTATACTTATTTCTACAAATGTTATCTGACAGGCACCATTTTTATAGATGGACTAGGGGGAACTGTAAATTGTTTTCCTTCCACAGCTAAGATGAGAAATGTCCACACAATTGCCACTTTAGCAGCACTATAAACTGTCCTTTCTCTGCTAATTGTTTCCCTGTCAAGGAAGAGATAAAAGAAAGACATCAAACACAGATCATCCTTAAATACCTTAAGTGCTTACGGGGAGTAAAAGCTTATTCACATTTTTAACAGTATGGTTCCAACATTTTTAGTAGCTCACATTTATTCTAGGCACTACATTTGAAACTAGGAGTGAAGAGGATTAGACATAGTCCTTTCCCTGGGCAATTTACAATGCTGAGGTGAGATCAGAGCAACAAACAAAACCCAGGTAATTTTGTTATTAACATGGTGAATAATATAGTTTGGCATACTGTCAAATGTGTAGTCTTGTATGGGTGGAGGGGAAGTGGGGGTGTGGGAGGATGGGGTGTTTAGGACATGGCCTGGGCATGGCCAGATTTATAAATTCATCCCAGCACATGATCTACTTGATAACAATATTCTACTGCAATTGAAGAAATACAATAGCTAACAAATCTGGTTACTCAACTGGACTCATTTACGCCCTAAAAGTGATTTGCTTTCACTTAGCCAGAATTGAGCAAACCATTTGAGACTGTGCCTTGTTTATATGATGCAAACTTGTGGTGACACCTAGGAAGAGTGAAGGGGGCTGCAAGCCACCTTGTCAGCACCCTGCCTTGCTGAACAGAACTGATTTGCATTAGGGCTAAGATGCAGCTGGTCCAGTCTAGGACAACTGTCACAATTGCTCACAGACAATGTCTATTGTAATTGGTCAGTATCTGCTCCATAGAAGTGGTTAAACGACCGGAATGTAGCTACCCTTTACGCTGATGGATTTGAATATGTAAAGGTGAGCTTGGAAAGGAGTTTGTTTGCTGAATTTTAATTGAGGAAAGCTGTTAAATACTTTCCATAATAAAGTAAAAGAAATGAGTGCTGAATATGAAGGGAAGGAGGCCAGGGCATTCCTAAACATCTCTCCATGTCCTTGGGGGCCATTTCCACATCTCTTATGGAGAAATGTCTAATTTCTTTCTGTATTTTAAAATCTGGTTGTTTATCTTTTTGTTGTTGAAGGAGTTCTTTACTTACTATGGATACTAAACCCTTATGAGACATATGCTCTGCAAATAGTTTCTCTTGTTTTATTTACTCAATTATTTATGTATGTATTTTATATTTGATGGACTCTGGGGTTGAATCCAGTGTGTTACACATACTTTGTAAGTGTTCTATCACTAGCCTGCACTTCAGCCTACTTTTTAATACTTTTTTTTTTTGGAGTCAGGGTCCTGTTAAGTTATGTAGGCTGCCTCTGACCTTAAACTCACCATCTACCTGGCTTCACCTCCTGAGGCACTGGGATTACAGCTGTCTGCCACCATGCCTGGTTTTTAATCTTGTTTTATAAGTTATGTTATCACTTGGTTAACAATGCCCCTTGATGATATAGATTTTAATTTTAATGAAGCTCAGTTTATTTTTTGCTTTTTTTTTTTATGAGTTTGATGCCATATATAAGAATCCAAGGTAATTGTCTGAATAGGTCATGAACATTTAGCCCTACCATTTCCTCTAAGAGTTTCATGGTTATTTTAGGTCAATGATCCATTTTGAGTTAAAGTTTGAATATGATGGGAGGCAAGGGTTGAACTCTAATCTTTTTGTTTATGGATGTCTAATTTCCCAACTCCATTTGTTGAAGAGACCAATTCTTCCCCATTGAATGGACTTGGCAATTTGGTTGTACACCATGTTACCATAGATGTATGGGTTTATTTCTGGACTTCACATCCTATTCCATTGTTTTTCATGTTTATCATTATGCTAACACTGTTAGGGTGCAGTCAGGAATAAACAGCAGGGAAAACACCCCCTCCTCCAGGAACAAACGCACAGAGCCACACGCCAGTCAGCTTATCACTTGTCCTGAGAAATCTTTACAAAAGAGATGATGGAGAGGCTCACACCCTATCCCTATCTACATCCAGCCAGGAATCCCAAGAGAACCAGTCCTACCCTAGCTAAACTCTAATGTTAACTGGATGCCCCAGTGAATGAAGAACTATCCATGAAAGAAGCAAATTTCAACCATCAGGCTGCTGATTCTCCCTTTCCAGCAGTCTGCTCTGTGCTATTTCCTGGAGCATAAGTTTTCTATTCATGTTAATAAAATCACTCCTTTTTCTACTTTATAAACTGATTCCTAGGGCTGGGATTTAGCTCAGTTGGTAGAGCGCTGCGCTGCAGTCTCTGAAGTCCCGAGTTCAATTCCCAGCACTGCAAAAATGGGAGAAGGACCTGGCAATCCACTCCCAAGGCAATCCCGAAACAGCCATTGAAAACCCTGAGGGTTGCTATGAGTCTGATACTGACTCAAAGGCACCTAACAACAACAAAACTGATTCCTGACTTGTACTTTACCGCTATTCCTTGTTAAGTTCTTAACAAGGGAATAAGAACTGAGGGTAATTTTCTTGCAACGTATTTTGGTGCCACCTCTTGGACTATATCAGGTAATATTTCCTGATGTCCCTGAGTTGAGGTCTCTATCAGAACTTCTCAGGCTGTTTCTAAATGCCTTACTTCTTTGTTTTTGCTGGCCATCACAGACTCCCAGTCTTTTTTGGTGACCTAGCACATTGTGGCATCTGATCCCCTCAGATCTCAGAAGCTAAGCAGGGTCGGGCCTGGTTAGTACTTGGATGGGAGAACACCTGGGAACACCAGATACTGTAGGCTTGTGAAAAGGACCTGACAACCCACTCCCAAAGATCAATCTGCTATTGAAAACCCTATGAACAGCAGAGAAGCACTGATAATAGTATTTTGCCTTTTGTACGTAGGGTTGCTGAGTCAGATACTGACTCCATAACACCTAACAACAACAACAAAGCACAAGGCTGTGGGGCAACTGATGCCGCTGGTCAAGGTTACTCTGGGGCAGCCAAAGGCTTCATTGCTTCTGCTTATATTTCCCATAGCCCTAAGGAGTGAAAGGGAGAAGGACCTGGTAACCCACTCCCAAAAATTAACCCACCACTGAAAACCCTATGAACAACAGAGAAGCACTGACAATAGTGTTTCGCCTATTGTATGCAGGGTTGTTATGAGTTGAATACTGACTCCATGACACTTAACAACAACAACAAGGAGTGAAAAGGACTGAACGGGTCAGGCAGGAACCTATTACTTTCCCTTTCTTTCTTAAATCAGGCTTTTGGGCATAAAGGCATTTTGTCCCAGGCAACTGAAAACCCTTGGCCAAAGCTACCCCTTGGTGAGGCTCAAAGACCTTGTAATGGAAAAGTCCAAATGGTTTTGAGTCCATAAGGGTGAAAGCCACACTTTTCATCTCCTGCTGTCTCCTTCTTTCTGGACAGAGTCCCTAGGGAACCTCAAAAAGGGACACACAAAAAGGCTAATGCTTGTGGGATCTACATATTGGGCTAGATCCACAGTACTAGACCTGATAGCTGGTCACTTTTATCATTAAAATGTGGCCAACTACACCAGGCTGCTCAGGCAGAGGACTAATTATCTTTGGCATCTTGATTTCTGGAGATTTCATCTGTCCTTCCAAGGAGACAAAAGGACTTACCCTTTTTTGCTTTTCTTTCTGCATCCTTATTTCTGCCGAATTCCAAGTTCTCTCTTCCCCCTTGGGGTGTACTATTGAAAGAAGTGGGAAACCAGATGCAGGACAAAAGAGCAGGAGAGGCAAAAGTTAAGGCAAGGGGTTGTGCCCTTGTCACAGCACCAGGCAGGTCCTGTCTCTTCCCGCTAGGAAGCTGCTGCCAATGGAAATTCTCAATAAGATTACAGAGGCGATATATGATGTTTCCCTGGACTGCTGAGGTTAAACTCTAGAGATAACAGGATTGTTTTGGCCCCAAAGTAGCCAAATTTAGACCAGAATAAGGATCTTAGGATGCTAGGATATCACAGTCTTAAGGAGGTTGCAATCTCTTGAGACATAGGCAATCTTAGGGGAATGACTATCCCCCAGGGAATGGGCAATCCTGGGAGCAGAGCTGTCTCTCAGGATACCAGAAGGGTCACCCCCTTTTAGGACATAGGTAACCCTGTGGAACTCCAGAAGTTACATATAAGAGGCACAGGACAGTTCTAGCTGGAACAGCAAAAACCAGAACAGAATATGGATATCAAGATACTGAGGTAAAGTTAATCTCCTTCTCTTTAGTAGGCAATGAGAAATCCTCCAAGAAATCACATTAATACCACCCTCCAGCTAGATCTATTTTGTAAAAGGAAAAAAGTGGTCAGAGATAATCCTATGGCTAACCTTTCATAACGTTAAGGAAATTGCCCAAACTAAATCAGATTAACTCAACAGCAGAGGTAAACAGGAAGACAAAGACCCAGTGGAGATTCCTCCTCCCTATAAACCTATGGGAAGAAAAAAAAAAAATGGAGATAGAAAAAGTTAAAGGAAACTCTTTATATAAGGAGAGGACTCAGTATGGTAAAATAAGGTTTTGTCTTTCAGTAAAGGATTGTTCCAAGATGGTAACGGACAGATAGATAAGAACAGAACTAGAAGGTTAAACCATGTTGTAGATCATTTGAGTACATTTTTGTTACAAAGGTTTGTGGAAGTTAAAACATATAGAGATAATGTATGTAAATAAAATAAATCTGGCCATGGTTAAATGTTCTATATTTAAAACTACAGGGCTTTCTTAGAGCATTTATCTGCTCTCAGTAACAGTTATGAAAACCTGACTTAAAGTAACAAGGAATTTATACTACGTCAAAATGATTATTTGTGCTTTCTAATGACTTTGCCAAGCTTTTAATCACTTAGGAAACCAAGTCATAAATGAGTCAAGATTTATGTATCTATTTTAAAGGCCTTTAAATGATCATTGTGTAACTAGTTAAGTAAGCAATTATTAGGTTATTACAACATATTTGACACCATATACAGGTCACTAAAACATATCTAAGCACTAAAGGTGCTATACGTCTAAGCTCTACCTAAATATTATACCAAAATTGAAGTTAAAATGCATTACTCCTTCTTTAAGACTAGCAATACTGACCTTCTGGGTGTTTGGAAACCAAAGCCAATCAGGATAATAAGGCTAAAGGGACAGTCAATATCTTGGCTCTTGCCCCAGGTCAGCCAAAATATAAGGAATGTTGTTGTTGTTGTTGTTAGGTGCCATTGAGTCTGGTCCTCAGAGAGTGTGAAGTGGCACTCTACCAGCTGAGCTAAACCCCAGCCCACTGATGTATTGCTGTTGTTGTTGCTAGGTGCCATTGAGTCAGTGTCCAACTCATAGCGACTCTATGTACAACGGGTGAAACACTATTGTCAGTGTTTGTCTGCTATTCATAGGGTTTTCAGTGACTGACTGTTTTGAGAGTGGGTTGCTGGGTCCTTCTCCCAAGCCTACAGTACCTGGTGTTCCCAGGTAGTGTCCCATCTAAGTACCCACTCCTCTTTCTCCTTTATGGACTGATTCCTGATTTTTACTTCACTGCTATTCCTTTTTCAATTTTTCTTAACAAGAGAACAAAGTCTAAGGAAATTATCCCGTAAACAAAACAAAGCAAAACAAAACAAAAAACAAAAACCCACTCCATTTTGATTACTGAACTGTGTAATAAGACACTGACAATTTGGGGATCTTCCAACTTTTTCTTTTTTGAGATAATTTTGCCTATTCAAGGTCCCTTGCCATTCCAAATGAGTTTGAAAATCAGTTTTTCCATTTCAAAAAAAGTCAAGGGAATGTTGATGGGTTGCAGTTAATCTGTAAATTTCTTTGGGTTGTATTATCACTTTAACAATATAATAATGTTGTATTTTCAATCCGTGGCCATAGAATATGTTTTTATTTATTTAGGTTGTCTTTAATTTTTTTCTCCAAAAAATGTTTTATAGTTTTCACTATATAAGACTTTCTCATTCTTGGTTAAATTTGTGTCTGGATATTTCATTATTTTGAATATTATTGTAAGTGGGAAAGTTTTCTTAATTTCCTGGTTAGGAGTGCTTTACCTTGGCCAATTATTATCAGCAAATCTTCCAACTGCTGATGTTATTACCCAGACTCTGGATAAATCATTTTCCTTGGGCCACCTTCTATTGCTAGGCTGGAGTGAGGAAATATTGACACTGGTCAATTCCAGCAACTGTATAAAACTGTGCAACCAAAATCCCTTCTAGATACAGAGTATGACCCTTACTCTATTATGTGTTCCTGGTAAATCCTTGCATAACTCTAGAAAATAACTTCTCTGTTCTTTTTCCAACCATGAATTGTTATTGTTAGGTGCCGTTAAGTTGGTATCTGACTCATAGTGACCCTCATAGAGTTTTCAATGGCTGACTGTTTCGGGATTGCCTTGGGAGTGGATTGCCAGGCCCTATCTCCCATTTTTGTGGTGCTGGGAATTGAACTTGGGACCTCAGAGACTGCAGCGCAGTGCTCTCCCAACTGAGCTAAATCCCAGCCCAACCATGAATTAGGTTTTCCTGTTTTTGAACTTTATAAGAATGAAACAATACTGCTCATACTCTTTGATGCAAAGGCTTCTTTTGCACAGCTACAGGGGTGTGTGTGTGTGTGTGTGTGTGTGTGTGTGTGTGTGGTACTTGGAGGTTGATCCCAGGGCCTTACACATACTTTGCAAGTGCTCTACCACTGGGCTGCACTTCCAGCCCATTTTTAAATGTTTTATCTTGAGATAAAGTCTTGCCGAGTTATGCAGCCTGCCTCTGGCCTCAAACTTGGCATCCTCCTGCCTCAGGCTCTCCTGTTGCTGGGACTACAGGCATGCACCACCATACTCAGCTAGTTATAGTGATTGTGAGAGTTACTTATGTTGTTGTATGTTGCTTCCTTTTCATTGCCGAGTGGGTTTCCCTTGTATCTGTGGATATACCACTATTATTTATTCATTTTCCTATTAATTGGCACCCTGGGCTGTTTCCAATTTTAGGCTAATGTGGATAAAGGTACTAAGAAGATTCTAGTATCATAATTTTTTGGTGGCCATATCCAGGAGTACAGTTGTTGGATCATTTGGTAGAAACATGTTTAGAACTATAAAATCAGCCAGTCCTTGTTCCAGAGCAGTTGTATGAGGGTGCACTCCCAGCAACAATACAGAATTCCAGTGCTCCACATCTCTGCCAAAATCAGGTGTTTTTCAGGCTTTAAAATTTTAGTTATTGTGGTAGGTATTAGGAACAAATAATTTTAGTTTTAATTATTATTTCTTTGATGAATAATAATGGTGAGCAAAGTTTCATGTACTTGAGAACCATCAGTATATCTGCCTCTGTGAAATGTCTGCTCAAATTTTTTATCCATTTTTCATTGGAAGGCTTCCTTTTCTTATTGAGCTGTAAGAATTATTCATACAAAATGGATATTAATCCTCTGCCAGATATGTTTTATCATATTTTTCTCCCTGATATTTTCCATTCTTTTTCTTGATGATAACTTTTGATAAGTAGAATTTTCAAATTTAAGATTTTTTTCTTTTATTAAGCCATTAGGTCTACCTTTGATTTATATAATTTGTGACCAAAACATTAAAGGGATTCATCAGTGAATATTTTATTGCTCCTGATGAATTCTGTTTTATAACACAATTCAATTTCAACAATTTAGTATGTCAAAAACTTTGTCTCTAGAAATGGTCTCTGTCAAAATTCTGTTTTACCATGTACTAATACATCAATTGGGAGACAGACCCAGCAACCTACTCCCCCAAATCAATCAGCCATAAAAACCGTATGAACAGCAGAGAAGCACTGTCAACAGCGTTTCACCTATTGTACGCAGCGTTGCTATGAGTCGGCACCTAACAACAACAACAACAATACATCATAGGCTGGGGTTTAGCTCAGTTGGTAGAGTGACACTTCACACTCTCTGAGGACTAGGGTTTGATCTCCAGCGCCACAAAAACAGGAGAAGAACATAGCAGTCCGCTACCGAAACAATCAGCCATCGAAAACCTTACAAGGGTCTCTCTGAGTCAGACCCAACTCAGTGGCACCTTACAACAACAACAACAACAACATCAAACCAATTTTCTTTGATTGATATCTGTAGTCATCTTTTTCCAGTCTTTGAAGTTCAATCTCTCGATTTTTTTAGTCCTGCATGAAAAATTTTATTACTTATTTACAAATTTCCAGTTCTTTTACATTTATTTTAATTTTGGTAAATTCGAGTTTGTTTTTATGATTTTATTTTGTGCTTATTAGTTATCCTATAGACTGGATCTTCATCTTTTATTCTTCCTTTTTTGGAAAATTTATTATTAATCAGTATTTGTATTATCTTTACTAACAAAGTCGCACGGAAATGCTTTGAGTTATTTTATTCCAGTTTTGCTCAATATTTTGTAGATATCTTGTTTTGTTTAACCTGATAAATCAGACAGTGTTATTATTCTATTTAGTAAACTATGAAACTAATTAGTTACTATATTGTTGTTGTTAGGTGCTCTTGAGTTGGTGTCCCACTCATAATGACCCTAAGGAGAACAGACCAAACGCTATTGTCAGTGCTTCTCTGTTATTCATAGGGTTTTCAATGGCTGATTGATTTTTGGGAGTGGGTTGCTGGGTCCTTCTCCCAAGCCTACAGCACCTGGTGTTCCCAGGCGGTCTCCCATCTAAGTACTAATCAGGCCTGAGACTGCTTAGCTTCCAAGATCTGATGGGATTGAATACCACAGTGGTACCGCTGAAGGCAAGTAGTTACTATAATGGTTTCTTATTATATTTTCATTCTTCTCAAACCTCAGTTTGGGTCATTATTCCTTACTAGAAATTTAGTCTTTATAGGGTACATAAGTACTCATTGGTAGAAAAATCTTTATTTTTCAGTAAAATATTCTTATTTTTGTAGTTGATTTTAGGATTTACTGTAATTCATTCTGAAGATTGGTGTTTTCAACCATTCTAAAAACCTCTCAACTATTACCATAGCAAACATTACTTCTTGTTTAATCTTTCTACAATAATTTTATGGAACTCTTACTAATATTTTTTTCATATATGTTAACCTCTTCTTCACATTGCTTTAATACTTTACATTCTCCTTCTTTTTTCACATATTCTAAACAACTTTTGACGATCTATACTTTTGCTTACTAATTTTATCCTTAGCTGCACCAATTTCCTCTTTAACTTGTCCAATGAATCTTTTATTTTTAATATTTTTTTCTTAATTTTGAGAACCTCATATTACTCCCGCCCCCAAATCTGACTGGTCCCTTTTTCTTTGCCTATATTTCACTATTGTCTTGGGACACCTGTTAAGCTCATTAATATCTCTACTTGTTCTGATAAGCCCATTGTGAGCCACGATTTATTTGGGCTTATGTATAATGCCTCATTTCCTTGTGTCTTTTATGATTTTGTTTTTCCTAAGAATGACTAGATTTTGTAGAAATTCTTTGGAAACTTATCTGTTGGCAGAAATATATATTCTTTCAAGGAATCAATATAGCTTGTGTCAGTCACCTCTAATACCATCGACCAAGACCACATTAAGGAAAAATATTTATCTGAGGTTTCTCAGGCAACATAAATAGCACAAATTCTTTCTAACATATTATGTTTGGTGAGGAAGATTGGAAAAGAAATTCTCTACTCAGCCTTTAGCTCCAACCAAGCATATTTCCTGTTGTTTATTTTTGTTTTACAAAACTGATTTATTTTTCTTTAAATCAGTGTTTAACCTGAGCATGTGATGTTCATGTCTCATTTCTAAACATAGGTCACATTTTATACCCCTAACTAGAGGCCTACCTAGCTTTCAATACCTGTTCCTTGCAAAAAGACTTTTAAGAATGCAACTATTTAAATTGAAATTCTTCATGTTGCTGCTCCTCCTAAGAAGTCCACAGTCAACTTGGTGTAGTTGCTATTTTAGTTTCTTTGTTTTGGTCAGATGTATAAGCTGAGATCCTGTTGAAAAGGAGTGAGAAAACAAAAGTACTTTGAGACTCAGGAGTTGGGTAAAATAAAAAATTTATTGCAATAGCAAGGTCAGCCCAAGGAAATGCATCCCCTCAGGACTGACCCAGAACTGTAGTTCTCCTGGGTTATCAGGAGATATGTAGTTATCTCCTGGATAACTACAGGAGATATGGGGTTATCAGGGGTTATGTAGTTTACAGGGTGGGGGTTGTTGGCTAAACCACAGTGCACAGCCTATGTCACCATCTGCAGGTGGGTTAGGCAAGACTTTAACTGAATTAAGGTAGTTACCATGGAAATAGGCAGGTAACATCTACATGGGGCAAGAAATCAGGAAGTGGCTAAGAGGGTGGAGGGTGCAGATAGTAAGCCAAGTTTAACAATTGTAAGAAATCGGGAAGTGGCTATGGAAACAGATAGATAAGAAGTACTGAAATGGGAGGTGACTCACAGGATGGAATGTGTAAGTTTTAACAAGGAATATTAAGTTCTACTAAGTACATTTTAAGCAAACATTATGACATCTTAACTTTTGATTTTAATTTTTTCTACAACACTATTAGCTCAGTTGGGAGAGTGCTGTTCTGCAGTCTCTGAGGTCCTGGGTTCGATTCCCAGCACTGCAAATATGGAAGAAGGACATGGCAATCCACTCTGAAGGTAATCCTGAAACAATCAGCTACTGAAAACCCTATAAGGGTTGCTATGAGTCAGATATCACTCAGGCACCTAACAATCAATGTAAGGGAGACCAAGAGATATTCATATTATTGCACTAACTCAATTATTTCTGTGGAAGCAGGAGTTCAGCAGCAGAGATAACATTCAGAATGGAAGGCCTTTGAGACGTTTTAAAAAACAAAGTCATTTCTCAATGCTGATTTTAATCTTCCTTCTTTCCTTCCTTCCTTCCTTCCTTCCTTCTTTCTTTCTTCGTTCTTTCTCCCTCTCTTCCTATCTCTTTTCCTTTCCTTCTAGTGCTGGAGTTGGTGGTGATGTTGAACCCAGGACCTTAAACATACTTTGCAAGTGTTCTACCACTGAGCTGCATTCTGAGTCCCTTTTTTATTTTTTGTCTTGAGATAGTATCTCACTAGTGCAACTTTTATGCTCTTTGCTGGACTGCTTCTCCATTAAAGCCCCTGCAACAAATTGGAAGGCATCGTTTTTCTTTAACCTTCAATTTTCATTTAATCAGTGGCTACCACAGTTTATAATAACAATTAACTGATGAAAAATCTAAGGAATGATTATTAGATTGATCAAAATTAAACCATTGAATTATATTTCTGTCCTTTGTGAATCTGAACAAGGAAGGCCTCTGTATTCAGTTTAGCATAATTATATTTCAAAATTATTTTTTGAACATGAGCATATAATAGTAATTTTTATGACAAAAGAAATATCTTTCTTTTAATAATGGAAACACAATCTAGTGCTAAATAGTTCATGCTCTCCCATTTGTTTGGCTCTTTGTGAATTGTAAAGTATTGCATATTTAATTCATGTACTAATTTGGCTTTTTAAAAAAACAATCTTACTGTCAATTGTTTTAGAAGAACCAAACATCTTCCACCAAAAGGAAAGCACAAGCAAGCAGCTACCATGTGAAACTTGCAGGTACAGATGACAAAAAGTAACAGATGATGTGTCCCCACAAGCTCCTCTCCATACAGGACATATTGGAGTTCAGTTTGTGATGATACAATATATGGAGTGGATCTGCTTTGACTGGCCTAGGATTCCATCTGTGTAATAGAATCCTGTGTTTACTGTCTAAAAAACCATCTGGAGAAAGTGCTGGTTCTAGAGACAAATAATATAATGCCTGTGAAAGCCACTTTTAATTTATGTTTTTCCTTCATGCAAAAGTGATTTTAAAGGCAATAAGTCATTACATGGGCTGGGGTTTAGCTCAGCTGGTAGAGTGCTACTCTGTACACTTTAAGGCCCTGGGTTTGATCCCCAGTAGCACAAAAATGGGAGAAGGACCTGGTAGCCCCCTCCCAAAACAATCAGCCATGGAAAACCCTATGAATAGCAGAGAAGAACTGACATAGTGCTGGGCATGGCACAATGTTCTGGAGTGTTTCCTTCTGTTGTCCATAGGGTTGCTATGAGTCAGACCCAACTCCACGGCACCCAACAACAACAACAGTCATTACATGAATATACATTACTTATTAATGTTGTCATGTAATGACAACAAAGTCATTACATGAATATACATTATTATAATGATTACCTTCAAAATATTTTTTGGTTCCTGAATTCTAAGATACTTTTCCCTGATAACCAGATTTAAAATTCAACTACTAGAATCAAATAGTTTAACTTATAGTTTCTGATCAATGACTGCATCTCAATTTTATGGTTGAAATTTTCATGGTAAGATAATTATCATATATGGTAATAATGGTTATTTTTAATGGCAGAATATTCTTCAGTTATTCTCGGCTGTGTCCTAAGCAAAACCAGGCTGCAGATGAGTGTTGAAAAGCAGCCCTTCCTCTTGATGCTCACTGTGCACACAAAACCATCCCATTCTCTACTCACAGGGGGACCCCAGTAATGGATGGTCAGGATGGTGATGAGATCCATGGACAAAGACTTCTGTCTTAAACGGTTATCCCCAAACAGCAAAATATTGGAAACCACTTCTTTATAGCTCATATGGATTAAATAAACATTGATATCGCCATGTGGTAGGATATAATGCAGTCCTCCAAATATTCATGAGAGATTTTTATGAGATTATGTAAATGATATTATTTTCACTAAAAAGCAGCAGCCAGCAACCATTCATACATTAAGATTTCAATTTTCATAAAAAATTGGCAAAAATATTGAATGGCTTACACATGAAAATGTGTTGTTGGTTCTCTGATGGGTGATATATGGGTGATTTAAAATACCTCTCACACTTTTCTATTTTTCCTAAATTTTAGTTAAAAATGAAAAGGTTCTCCTCTAAAACAGGCATCAGCAAACTGTCGCCAAATCTAGTTGCCACTTAAATTTGTAAATGAAATTTGATTGGAACCCAGCCCCTTGCCTGCCTTTCTGCATTCACAATGGCTGTTTGCGCCCATTGCGATTGCCCCGCTGAGCAACTGCAACAGAGACTGTGAGGCGCACCGACCCTGAAATATTTGCTAATTGGACCTAACTAGGGAAAGTTTGCTCATCCTGATCCCAATCTTAGGCCATTGGCTGCCGTCAATCCCATGTCTGCAGTTTTCATACTGTGTCTGAGAAACCCCTGGCCAGTTGGTGGTTGGGGATATGCTCTCTTACCCAAGGAGCATCTCTCCCAGCTTTGGGGAGCTTAGGTCTCAGGGGCTCAGCCCGCACCGCCCTCCAAGAGCTTTCTGAAGCTTGAATTCCATTGCCATGGCCACCCCACTTCTGGTTGATTCTGCTTGGAATTCCTGTGTGAGCTTCTGCCCTTCTGCAAGTGGCCACTAAGCCACCTGTCTCCTCTGGTGACTGCTTTCTGCACAGGAGCCACTGCCCACTCCTGTGTCCTGTGCTGTTCTCTTCAGACCCTTTCAGTCTTCTTTGGAACCCAGTCTGTGCTGGGATAAACGCACGTGCCTGTCCTTGGCTGCCCTCTGCTGTGCCTAATGAGAACTGTCTCAGCCGCAGGTTAAACTTTGCCCAGGCACCAGACCAAAGCAAAACAAGCCTGGTAGTACAAGTATTTGGCACTCCCTACTCGTTGGCACTGGAAAGGAAAATTGATTTTCTCATTCCCGAGGAATGCACATAGGCAATAACTATTATTGTTCAATTAAAAACAAGAGAAATCCATAAAGCCACAAACCAAAAAGCAAATACTGTTTGATCTGCTAGGCAAACTCATCTACATGATTCAGATATATTCCAGGTATTTTCTATATATTTTTCTCTTTCATCATCCCAAGAACTCTGGATATTATGGTACACTATGGAGTTTCTGGTGATGAATTGACTTTTTGAATATTAATGCCATGAACTTAAGGACGTACTATGTCTGCTGTCCCCAAGATTCATGGCTTCCATGGGTGAGCTTTGGATGGTAGCCTCCCTTTAAGGCCCCTCTCTCTGTACTTTCCTACTTGAAATTCCTTCTTTCCAGGTCTCTGGAGCTCAGGGGCTAAGTTTTCTATGTGACCTTGGCTTGCTGTTGTTGGTAGGGGTGGTTGAGTTAGGTCCAACTCATAGTGACCCTATTGTACAATAGAATGGAACACTCCCAGATGGTATGCCATGCCCTGCAATATGTCAGTGCTTTTCTGCTATTCATAGGGTTTTCAATGGTTGATTGTTTTGGGATTGTTTCAGGAGTGGGATGCCAGGTCCTTTTCTCATTTTTGTAGTCCTGAGGATCGAACCCAGAGCTTCAAGGGTATGCAGAGCAAGCACTCTACCAACTGAACTACCCCCCCCAGCTCCATTTTAGCTTAGTCTTTAATAATTAGGAATTCTGATTGAGTGCCATGGTGCATGCCTGTAATCCAAGCAACTTGGGTGGCAGAGGCAGGAGGATATCAGGTTCAAGGCCAGAGGGAGCCTATGTAACTTAGTGAGATCTAGTCTCAAGATAAAAAATAAAAAAGGAACTGGAGATGCAAGTCAGTGATAGAGAGCATGTAAAGTAGCAAAATAAATGAATAAATAAATATAGTTAGGACTTCTACCCTCTCTTACTTGATTTATGCAAGTTTGCATTGTTATTCTAGTAACTCTTGCTTCATTTTTATAGCTTTATTAGGGTATAATTGATGAACAAAAATCTTCACCTTTTTAATGTATACATGTTGATGAGTTCAAAAATATGCATACACCTGTGATACCATAACCACAATCAAGATATAAACTTACCCGTCCCCTCCAAAATTTTCTTAGGCCCATTTATCTTAAGAAATATTGTGGTGACAAAATTTGTAACATGACAGATAGCCTCTAAATAAATGTTTAAGTGCACAACACTGGATTGTTAACTGTAGGCACAGTGTTGTAGAGCCGGGTGAGACAGATGAGGGGGAGCAACTTCTCTTTGCAGTATTGGGCATGCAGTATTATTAATACGGTGTTACAATTAATATTAGCCTCAGTGTTAATGATGAGGTATATATTTTTTTCTTGCTATAAGTGCCTCTTCTACTTCTTATTTTTCTGCAAGGCAAGCACCAGTGTCAGGGGATGGGATGATCTGATTCCCTGATTGACACCTACTGGCTCTGCCAGTTTTGAAGGAAAGAACTCTTGTCCAGTTGAGCTACCTGAACATCAGCTGATTGGTAAAGGCTTTAGAGACTTATGTAGGAAACTATAAAAATGCAGCTATTTGCTACAACTCCAGCTCCAGAAGGTGTAGCCACAGCCATGCCCGTTTCAAACAGTTTGCAGTTTACACTGGACTTTTTGCTATCACAATCTTCAGTGAACTCCAGATGACACTGTGACCAACCCAAGCTAGAAAGGGAGCACAGAAAAACTGTGGTGATTGGTGCAAACACAAGCTTTCATTTCTGTGTTTGGTGAAAAATGCTGTGATTGGTGGAACAGTGACTGCTGTGATTGAAGCAAAAACAAGCCTTAATTTTTGTGGTGGGTGAAAACTCCTCTGGCTATATAAACAGGAGGCTCAGCTCACTCAGCTAAGCTGACCAGGAGACAACCTCCAGTATGCCTCCCTGGTGTTGCAAGATTAGGCCCAATAAAGTGCTTCTTTCAAATGGCCTTTACCTACTTGTAGTAGTGCAGACTGAGTTAGTAACAAGAAGAAAGAGACAGCACAATGGTGAACAGAGGTGATGAAATTGGCAAAGGATGGCAGAGACAGCAGAGCAGCCAGAATGTTGAGCTACAGAAGCAGTGAAGCAAATGGCTGCTTGACAGATAAGGAGGTGAGGCTGAAAGACCAGCAACCAGCAGAAACAGCAGCAGCAGTGGAAGGGCTGTGATGGCTGCCTTCTGAGTAGTGGCAATAGTGACAGTGACCATTAAGAGGCAGCTGAACAGTTTGAGAGAGCAACTAGAGCAGGAGGAAGCAGGAGAAAAGGCCATAAAGAGCCAGAAAAGAGAGAGTGTAGACCTTGATTGCTGAAAACTGTTCCAAAGAACTGTCAAGTCTTTAGGACACAGATGGTGTCTTTGGCACCCAAGGCCTAGGAGTAACATCTGCCACAGTCTAGGACTGAGGAATCCTGATAACCAGTCCTTCCCAGAAGCTGCAACACTAGCTGCTGTCTAGGGCTGGGGAATCCCAATACTCAGCCTTCTCTGGAATCTGACATGCCAGCTGCCATTGAAGGCAAAGGAATCCTAATCTCCTTAGCCTACCTAAGAGGTATAACACTTATGGGCATAGGAGTCCCTGTCTCCTGGGCATACAGAATAGCTATAACAATTGAAGCCCTCAGGAATCTTGGTATTCTTGGCCTAGATAAGTGGTGTCAGACTAAAAGTTACCACCTGCGTCTGCTGCTCCAACCTATCTACCATCACTGCACACTGCAGTCAAATGTTGAGGACCCAACTGCTGCCTAACACCAGCATTTGAAGGGCTTCTCCTTGCCTAATCATGATTTCTATCCAGGTAGAGCAAAAGGATGATTGGTGACATAGGCACTAAAAGATACTTATCTTGGAATAACTGTGACTTTATACCCACTGAACAGCTCTGCAGTATCCACATCCCTCCATTGTTTGGCAGTTATTCTATTTTTCTCAGACATGACTGCATTATCATGTTCATAGCAGCATTATTTACAATAACCACAATATAAAAATAATTCAAGTGACTGTTGATAGGTAAGTGGATAAAGAAAATGTGATGTATACATGCAATGGAATATTATTTGGCCTTGAAAAGGGGTTCTTTCCATTTATAGCAACATGAATGGGTCTGTATGACATTAGGCTGAGATGAGTCTGTCATAAATATTGTATGATTTCACTTATAATGAGGCACCTAAAATAGTAAAACTTATAGAAACTCTCCTTTCATTTTGCACCAGTATTCCTGGGTTTTTATGACCATAAATACCTATTATTCAATTGCCATTACCTTATATTATAATAATCTCCTTCCAATTGAATATTATGGATATTGACCCAGTTGCTAGTATCTCATGAGACTGTCACTGTCCTTCAGATTGAATTTTGGAATATTGTGTCGTTATGTCTTATCATCATATAGTGTGTGAAGAGAGGTTATTGCTATGGCTTCAGTGGTCCCTTGTGTGAATCAGTCCTCAAGGTTTTATTTTCATACAGTGAGTTTCTCTTGCCAGTACACCATGTCATTAGAAATTTGCTTAGGTACTCAGAATCCTATAACATCTTGCATTATAGCTATTATTAGATAGATAAAATGGAGCTGACACCTCTTATTGTGTCCATATTATCAAAAGAAAACACAGAGGAAAGTAGAAAGTATTCAGAGCAGCTCAATATCATTTCGATAGGCAAAGTCTTTTCCGGCCAGCTTAAGGTAGGCAGGTCTGTGCTGAGTTATGTGCAAGATCCAGTGGTCCCCTCACTGTGACTGTTCTTCGCATGCAGCCTTTTATAGAGTAGGGATGTTTCCTCTGGCAAAAACTGTACCCTTGGGAGGTATTCCAACCACACTCAGCTTTATCACGCTTCTCCTTCAGGGAGGAGAATAGAAACACTGCTGAATGTGGATTTTATTTCCTGCTTTCTGTATTTTCCCACTGTGACTGCAACCCACTCATGTGCTCTCTTACGCCATTCACCACCCTTATGCGATTTTCCTTTTTGCAAGAAGTGACGTCGTGGCTGCATTCATCATTTAAAGTTGTTCTTCGTAAATCTGAGTATGACATCACAGAGACAAACACCTTGGCTAATATGCAAAATGGACATGATCTTTAGTTGGAGTTGGGTGAACAGCAGAGATTTGCTGTACTGTTGTGGGTGTGGATGAAATCATAGTCTTTCCCCAGGACTGAGTTTAAGTCACACTTTTGTCACATCAGTGCCCTCTTTAAGAAGGATCTCAAGGACTTCTTTTGAGAGAGCACTCCAAGAGCCTTTTCCACACAACTTTTAATGCAGTAAGTAGCCAACTCTGGGCCCTTCTCCAAAACTCAGGTCAGGAGACCAAGTGGTCTGAGATCCTGAAGACATGGTAATTCCTGGAGGGACTCTTGCTCCCTAAGGGAATCTGGCCCAGTGAAAACTTTTTTGCCTCATTTTATCCTTTCAAACTTTTTGGAGTGAAAACATTGCTAGTGGGATTGTTGATATTTTAAGGGAAATGATGTGTTTGGCCCTCAACAAGGAAGGCCAGCTGAAGTTGGGCATATAGTGTATATCCTATGACATCTGACGTGGAGATCTGTCCGGACTGAGGACATGGTCCTTAGCTACTCAGCAACTCAACATGGCCAGAATCCAAAAGCAACACAGCTTGAGGGCTGTTGACTTGTATTAACCAAATGACTGAGAAAAATGCTCAGGAAGCTGAATTTCCCTCTGGAGTACCTTGTTAGGGCCTGCATGCCAAGCTCCTAGGCACAAAGGAAAAGCTTCTATATTGCTTTTTGAGCTCAGAACAGAACGGATTTTATTGGCAAGTCTAATCTGATGCTTCTGCATTCACAATGAAAGTTTATATTGTTCCAGGACCAGATGTGTTCAGCTCTGTTGCCAGGTACCTCTTTCTGTGGAGACAGATGTGAGTCCTTCAAAGTCCACTTTCTTGGACCTCCATTTCTAATGCTTCATTGCTGACTGGGTGCCTTTTATGGGTATCTTTTCCCCTAAATCCAACATCTCATTCAAGTGTGTTTTCTTTGGATTGAGGCTCATTAGTGTGTATATTGAAGACTAGTTTCATATATTTTCATTTCTGGAAATCATCAAAATATAATTTCAGTATATCTTCAAAGCACAGAGCAAGGGTATTGGCAGGTGGAACATTTATTGCTGCCTCAGGGTAGAAAGTTCCTTTCCCAGGAGGGGAAAAGGAGACATAAACCTGACAGTCTCAACCCTCCTAATAGCAAAGACAAGATCCATATACTTTCAACTATGTGGAGCTTATCTTTGCTATTATTTTTTTCCCTCTATACTGTGTCACTTCATAGTTTCCTAGTTTATCCTGTTCCAATCACCTCTCTTTTATCTTAAGTACTGTGGCTATTCCTAACATACCCAATAACCAAAACAATTTCCCTCCCTTTGAAGGTTTCAGTCACCACCAGAGAATCTTTCATTCTCTTTAGTTAGTAATAGAAAACAAAGACAACTTGATCATGATGCTGTAAGATGACTTTGGTTTGATCATGTCAACCTATATTCAACCCAGGTTTTAATAAGAAAGATACAAAGTCAGTGGGACAGTAAAGGAAATAAAGAGGTAAATTAAAAGGGTGAAAAGGCAAGCTTCTTAGATTACCTTGTGAACTGTTATTTTTCATTTCTGTTTCCTAGCATGGGGGAGATGATGCAATGAAAAGACTAAAACCACATCATCACATAATTTGGTATCATGCTGTAAGTCCTACCCAGTGAAATAAGAAAAGAATCAAAAATAAAACATTGAAATTGAGAAGGAAAATAAGTGTCTTTATTATTAAATTACATGATTGTCTATGTGCAATTAACAAAAATTCTTGGAACTGTATGTACAGTTGACAGCAAGTTTACCAATACAAGGGTAATATAGAGAAATCAATTAATTTTATATGTATCAGCAATGAAAACTGGAATTTGGTATAAAAAATTATACCCAAAATGAAATATCTAGACTTATCTCTAACAAAATATGCAAAAGATGTTTATGCAAAGAACCACAAAACTCTGATGAACGAAATAAAACAAGCTCTAAATTAGTGGGTAGATATTCCATGTTCATGATTTAGAAGGCTCCATGTTAGTGTGCCCATTATTCTCAACTTAGTGTACAGATTCAATATAATCCCAATCAAAATTCCAGTAAGCAATTTTGTAGACATTGAAAACATGGTTCTAAGGTTTATAGGAAAATGTGAAAAGCCTACAATACTGATATTAAGTAAGAACAAAGTTAAGGGTCTGTCATTACTTGACTTCAAGAGACAATAAAGCTGTAATAATTAAGACTGTGTGGTATTGGTGAAAGAACAGACCACAGAATAGTGGAATACAATGGAGATCCCAGAAATAGACCCAAATAAAGACAGTCAACTGATCATTGACAAAGGATCAATGTCAACACAAGAGAGAAAAACGTTAGTCTTTCCAAACAAATCAGGTTATAGCAACTTAGAGGCCCAAGCAAAAAGATGAATCTCGACACAGACCTCACGCTTTTCACAAAATTAACTCAGTATGGACCATATACCTAAATGTAAAGTGAAAAACTGTAAAATACCCAGAAAGAAACATAGGAAAAAGTTAGTAGTGAAGTGTTTGATAAAGCACAATCTATGAAAACCATACTTACTCAATAGTACATTATTAAAATGAAAAACTTTGGCTCTAGGGAATACATTGTTAATAGAATAAAAATATTAACTATTGTTTGAAAGAAAATATTTGCAAATACATATCTGGCAATGTATACAAAATATACAAAAGTTCTTAAAACTTAACAATAAAAAGTCAAACATCCCAGTTAAATAGTAGACAAAAGATCTGAAAAGGCACCTCACCAAAGACATAACACAATGGCAAATAATCATAAGAAGAGGCTTCTAACTGGGTGCCATGGCACATGCCTCTAATCCCAGCAAATCAGGAGGCCACAGCAGGAGGATTGAAAATTTGAAGACAGAGGCAGCCCATGTAACTTAGCAAGAGATTCTACGTTCAGCCTCAAGGACCAGAGAAGAAGAAAACAGGATTTGTCACTAGATAATGGCAAACAAGAGCTTATGTGCTTAGATAGCTAAAATTCACCCCACCCCATACCAAATGCTATTTAGAGTGTAGAACAAGAATTCTCATTCATTTTCAATGGAAATGCAAATGGCACAGCTACTTTGGAAGACAGTTTGGTGGTTTCTTACAAAGTGGCACATAGTCTCACCATACAATCCAACAATCACACTCCACATGTATTTATCCAACTCATATATCCAACTGATTTAATCACTCGAGTGACGTGATCACTTATGTCCATATAAATATTCATGAGAATACTTCCAGAGAATTTATTTATCATCACCCCTAACTGGAAACATCCAAAGTATTCCATAATAGATGAATGGATTAAAAACAGCAAGATAATAAATCTCTATAATAGAATATTATTTGGCAGAAAAGAAAAATTGAGGTATTGTTGTTAGGTGACATGGAGTTGGGTCCGACCCATCATGACCCTCATAGAATTTTCAATGGCTGATTTTTTTCAGTATTGCTTCAGGAGTGGATTGTCACATCCTTCTCCTGTTTTTGTGGTGCTGAGGCTGGAACCTGGATCCTCAGAGAGTGTGGAGCAGCACTCTACCAACTGAGCTAATCCCCAGCCAAAAATGAGGTATAGAGTAAAAAATATATGTGGATGAGTCCTAAATACATATTACTAAGTAAAGAAGGGCTGGGATTTAGCTCAGTTGGTAGAGTGCTGTGCTGCAGTCTCTGAGGTCCTGAGTTCAATTCCCAGCACCGCAAAAATGGGAGAAGGGCCTGGTAATCCACTCCCAAGGCAATCTCAAAAACAGCCATTGAAAGCCCTATGAGTGTGGCTATGAGTCAGATACTGACTCAATGGCACCTAACAACAACAACAACAAGTAAAAGAAAAGCATCTTACTGCATTATCTGAATTGTAGGATTTTATGAAATGAAATAACCATTAAGATGGTAGACAGATCAATGACTGCCAGGGGTTTCGGGGAAGTCATGGAGGAAAATGGTATTGAATTACTGAAGCACAAAGGACATTTTAGAGTGGTAAAACTACTCTGTGTAACACTGTAATGGTGGATAATTGACAGAATTATACAGCAAATGAGTGAACTTAATATGTGAAAAATGCAAAACAATAAATCACTTAATACATCAAGACCTTATGGGATGGAATGAAGAATTTGACAAACCCATCTATTTATATTATAAATTTGTGAAAAACCTCAGTGAAGGGGGCAGGAAAATAAGGTGTTGACCTAAGTAATTTTAGACTTGAGTGGAGTCTGTAAGAATAAAGACAGAAAGAACCATATATAAGCATTGATCTTTAGTTGATAAGGTGGCTCACATAGGGAACACTGCATAGATTGTCATGTTTACATACCAGAATTTAATACCTAAGTAATAGCAAATGGTTGAAACCAGGTTTCTCACTGTTGTATTTGGTGGCACAATCAGCAATGGGAGCCCAGATGGTAATACCCCACATGGTAAAAGATTAGAGCTGGAGACAATGATAGAACTCATTTTGAGATTATACATACACTAGTTACACAGAAATATTTATAAATACATATTCATACATGGATTCATAGAGACAGATTCCCATGTTCCATCAGCCAAATGGATATACAAACAATACTCCAATTATAATGAGCACCTCTAACACCCAAGTTTTGATGTCTAATACCATTTAGAAGAAAATGGACCAGTAAGAGGAATCTAGGAGAAATAGATCATTCTAGAACTGAGGGAAAAATGCACAATATGACCTTGAGGCATTCTGTTGCCCAAGAAAGGAAGTTCTCCAAACTAAGTAAACAACAACAGAAAAAAAAAAGCCAGACAAAATTGCAACAACAAAACTATGTATGATGAGGATATGTCTAAGGAACACAAGGGACAACAGAACATCTTAGAATGGTTAAAATTGGAGATTTCTAGGAGCTCAATAAATAAAACACTATGGGATTATAACCCAAAGTGTACAATAAATATTCATAGATTTATATTGATAAAGACTATTGAATAAACAAATAAATGGGTTAGTGAGTCCCATATCCAATAACTGAAGAATTCCAATACAGTCTGCTCTCAAGAATGTAGAGCTTAACTCCTATTTAAGTGTGGGCTGTGCACAGTGAATCACAAGGCAGCATTTGAGCACTCCTTTGCTGATGACCTTACCCCTTCTAACAATCAGCTCGTCTGCTTGCCTTTGGGTCTGGTATAGTCTGCCATTTTCCATGAGGCACATTGTTGTTGTTGTTAGGTGCCATCAAGTCGGTATCTGACTCATAGTGACCCTCATAGGGTTTTCAATGGCTGGCTGTTTCGGGATTGCCTTGGGAGTGGATTGTCAGGTCCTTCTCCCATTTTTCTGGTGCTGGGAATTGAACTTGGGACCTCAGAGACTGCAGCACAGCACTCTACCAACTGAGCTAAATCCCAGCCCCATGAGGCACATAGAAAGTATGAACTGAATTTTCCATTATACTAAGGGTGATATCCACTCCTCAAACCATGAGGCTGAAGTATATATCAGAAACCCACTTTAAGATGGAAATAGTGTATACGTATGATGAGACAGATCCACAGGGCATAAGTCACCTGCATGAGAAGGTGATTATGACTATTTTTCATTATCCACACTCCCACAAACCAAATCAATAGTCTCAAGGGCAATTTTCTTTGCCCAGTTGCTGAGAAAGAATAAAATATTGGCCCTAGTTTTCAGAAGGTTCTGTGTAATATCCTGGCATCAGCCAAAAGCCAACTGTAGCCTCAATAAACTGACTTAGGCATAGCCTTGAAAATGAGAAGTTATAGGCAATCCTTCCAAAACATAGAACTTCCAGAAATAATACCAGTCTGCTCACTTTAAATGGAAGGAGAAAAGGCCAGCAATGTGCCTTCAGCATAGAAAATGATTTGTGCTTTAGCCACTTATCCAAGGATTTGTTATTGATTGATAAGAAAGAATTTTAGGGAAAGCTGGGAAATTATGCTTATGGGATAGAGAGACACTGCAAAGAATCTGCGTTTCATTTAAATGTTCAAGAAGGGCATTGCTGCAGAAGGAGCTCTTGCTAATGCAGTGGCCATGAAAACCCACCCTGTGGATGTCATCCAGTCTCTCTCCCCAGCCATATGACACTTCCTCATTAGCTCATTGCCATGGACCAAATCTTTGTGTCCCCCTAACTTGATGCTATCCACAGGTGGGAACTTTGGGTGGTAATTAGCTTTAGATGAAGTCATGAGTATAGAGCTTCCATGGTGGGAATTAATTCTCTCATAGAAAGAGGAAGGGACACAAGATCTCTTTTTTCTGAATGGACCCACAAAAGAATGCCCTCTGAAAACATTCCAGGAAGGGCCCTCACCATGAAACTAACCATGCAGGCATCCTAATCTTAGTCTTCCAGCCTCCAGAGTATGCGGAATAAATATTTGTTGTTTAAGACAGAAGTCCGCAACCCTGAGGCCCAGGACCACACAGCAGGAGGCGAGGAGAGGGTGAGCAAGCAAAGCTTCATCTGCATTTATAGTTGTTTCTCATTGACTCATTTACCAAAACCACACCTTCCCTGGCTGTAGGAGAATTATCTTCCACAAAACCAATGCCTGGTGCCAAAAAGGTTGGGGATTGCTGGTTCAAGGCACCTAATCTATGGTCTTTTGTTAGAGTAGCCCAAAGTGACTATGACACTCACATACATGGGGCATGGATGACAGAAGTGGGGGTCATTGAAGCTGATGTGACTAATACCCCACTGGGAAGTCACTGGACTCCTGGGATAATCTGCCACCCAGAGAGGACCAGCCAGCTCCCTGTTAATAGTCACATTGTAAGCTTTTCATCATGGATTGGAGAATATAGAGATTTCTTCTCCTCATGTATAGATTTGCTTTGTGTACTTAGAATGCTTCTACCAGATGTACTAGTCTTGACACATACCCCTTTACCTTGGAGCAATGAGCCTTGTACAGCTCTTTATTTCCACAGTTTCATAGACATTTTAGTAGGACTAGAAAAAAATCACCTCTAAGATTGCATTGTATTATATCATAAGGAACATATAATGAGCTATAAGCAGGGTATAAATAACCTTTGTAAAAGTTTTGCTTTCTGCCTCTCTAATCCTGAGATCTTCAAGTCTGGAAAGCCTAGTTTCTAAGAAAGGCACATTTCCACCTCTGGATACAACACTGGTCTCAATTGGAAGTCAAGACTAACCCCTGGCTACTTTGTTTTCTTAGGACTGTGAACTATTTGGCACATGAGGACATTACTGCCTGTTTTGAGTTTTGAGATGACTGATACCAGTTATTAAGGGTAAAATAGGATTTCTACTCACAATGAGCCTGCAGCTATAGCCCTGTGGCATCCAATCCCGTCAGATCTCGGAAGCTAAGCAGGGTCGGGCCTGGTTAGTACCTGGATGGGAGACCGCCTGGGAACACCAGAAGCTGTAGGCTTGGGAGAAGGACCTGGCAACCCCCTCCCAAAAATCAATCTGCCATTGAAAACCCTACGAACAGCAGAGAAGCACTGACAATCGTGTTTCCCCTGTTGTACAGAGGGTCGCTATGAGTCGGATACTGACTCGACGGCACCTAACAACAACAACAACAACTCACAATGAGAATGAGTGTAACTAGAAACTAGGGAACTCTACAGAGAGGCTCAGTAACTCAGTATCAATGGTAGAAGTCAGTAGAAGACTATAATGATGCAACAAAATGAGGACCATAAAGGACTCTACCAGGTGGAGAATACAAACTTAGTCAAGTAAAAGAGTGTCTGTACCTATATCAGGAATATTTCACTTAAAAAGATTCAGTCTGCTGCAACTGAGTCAGAAGGAGTGTCTACAGACAGGCTGTCCTTTTAAGAACAAAACCCCTTGGAGACTTGCTCTGTCACAGAGGGTTCTGAGAGTTTCTACGTTGCTCAGCTGGCAGGACCAGCTGCTTCACCTGTGGACCTAGCGGAAAGTGAAGTTGTGGGTCTCCTGATTGATATGGTGAGAGCTGAGCAGTGGAGAGAAGCAAGCACGGGGCTGCCCAGAAGTGATCTCTGCACACTGTGCAGGGCACACACCCAGGAATTCCATCCTGTCAGTCAGGGACCAACTGCGAGACTGGGGAAACTACCTTAAGTATTTTAAAGAGAGAGAACTGAATTCAGGTAGTTGTATACTCAGGTTACAAAAGAGCTGAGACTAAAGGAGAGAAGAAAGCAAGGCAGAGATGAGCAATAGCAAAGACGTACCGTCCTCAGCCCCAAGAGCAAAGGGGCAAAAGGCTTTCTTGGTGTCCAGCAGGTAGGGTTGTTGCACATACACTGGAATTCCAGCAGGTCTGTGGGCTGGAGCTACGGCCACAGACAAGATGGCGCTGCTTCCATCTGTGTCTGCTGTTGTCCTGTCTCCCCCAGGCTCCCCAGTGCCCACTTCCTGCCAGACCCTGGTCAGAAGGCAGACAGCACAGTGTGGGCATTAGCCCTCCTGCAAGACAGAGCAGAGGAGGAAGGATGATGCAAAGGAGGCCCATTTCAGGGCGGGTGGAGAGAAGAGCAACCTGCAGCACTGTCAAGGAGAGAAGCCAGAGCGCTGAGCTGCCCGTGTCATAATGTGTGATGACCAAGGTGGTGAGGTAAGATTATAATCAGGATCGTGGGTGACAAAGTCAGAAGCTGCAAGAATTGGCAGGGCTTTGCCGAGGGGCAGTGGTTGGTCCAGACCAGGAGCAATGTGAGCCTCTTGCAGTCCCAGCATCCTGACAACCCTGCATTGCCCACATTTTAAGTTCAACCTGTTTTCTTGTCCAGAGATGCTGGAGCACACAAGAGCTGGCTTCCTTACCTAAGTATTTGTGCTATTGTCGGCTCCTCTGGGGAAAATGGGTAATTTCTTTGTTTTGTAGTTGGTAGCCCAAGATGTCCTGAAAGAAAGTTTGTGCCTATACTAGGAATATTTCCTCTAAAAATTATTGTTTTGCAACAGAGCCAAGAACAGCCAAAGATGACATATTGTGGATCTGGAGCTCCTGCCTCCCTCTTCTTCATCCATTAGAGGTTCCCATCTGAATGGTTATGTGGCTGATACACTGGAATGGAGGGAGCAAACCCACCTGTTTTTGTCTAGTTAATAATGATAATTGCCAACCTGTAAATGAGGTGTAATGTATGAGGTACGAAACTAACTACATGTATGTCTTGTTTTTCCCATGAAAACACCCCAAGGTTGACTATTGTTATGCCTGTTTTACTGTTAGGAAAATTGGGGCTCAGAGACTTTAAATAATTTGCTCAAAGTTACATAGATAGTAAAAGTTGGAACTGGGACTTATACCCGGGCAGTCTGCATGCCTAAGCAGTGCCCTCACCTGACTTTCTCAACGTGAGGCCTAATGCCATCCCCATTGCCATAGTTATGTGCATGTAATATGGTTATGAAAGATACCATTCTGACGTTCACTGGTTGGCTAATGCCAAATCTTCACCTCAGCCCTCGCCTCGCCACATGAGGACCTAAGGCCCTTCTGCTCTGGGCTCCCATGTTGCTCTAGGCAGCTCCCCACTATTGCTATGCTGGGAACGTGGGGTCTAAGCATGGAGTAACAAGCCTGCTCTCCCTACCAGTCCTGGGGCTCTTGCAAACCATAGATCTAATGCCACCTACAAATCTGATGCCAGCATCTAGAACAGCATCTAACCCATAACATGACCTTACACACATCCACCTAAAAGGTGGCCAAACGACTGTGGATAACTCCAGACTGGAATTTGGAGACCTGGGGTGAAGTGCAAACCCTGTTGCTCTTTCTCAGGGTTTGTCTAGAGCTTGACTTCTACCCAGTCTCACCTTTGGCCCCTCTGGTCTCTGCTGACCATCCCTGACCAATCTCTCTCTTTTGTGATGGATATATATATATATACACACTTGTGATTATATATAAAATAGTATATATTATATATATACTATATATATAATAATAATATGTTGTTGTTGTTAGGTGCCGTTGAGTCAGTATCCGACTCATAGGGACCCTCTGTACAACAGGGGAAACACTATTGTCAGTGCTTCTCTGCTGTTCATAGGGTTTTCAATGGCAGATTGATTTTTGGGAGGGGATTGCCAGGTCCTTCTCCCAAGCCTGCAGCATCTGGTGTTCCCAGGCGGTCTCCCATCCAGGTACTAACCAGGCCTGACCCTGCTTAGCTTCCGAGATCTGACGGGATCGGATGCCACAGGGCTACAGCTGCAGGCCATATAATAATATATAATATATAATATAATATATATAATCACAAGTGAAGATAGATTCTTGCCTAGCTTAGGTGTTTTTCCTCTCATCTGTCCCCCTCCTATCCTTGACAACTCTAGAAATCAAAAGCTCCATAGGGGAGACTTAGGGTATCTCCAAGGCCTTTCCAGCCAATTTAACAACTCCACAGTTTTCAAGGAATTTGAATTTGTATCTTCAGATGAGCCCTCACTAGGGTAGCTGAGAAGAGATTGTTTGATGATTCAGGGTTGGGGCACAGATTTTTGGCTATCTTCTGTCCACTCCACCCTTGCTATAGGGAAAGCTTTTATTTTTTTGTGCCTCTCTTCTCAAACTCTGTCCCTTCACCATTTGCTGGACTAAAGAAGAGTTGGGAACCAAAAAAGCTGTCAGTTATATTTAGGCAGTGTATATTTTGTTTGCGGGCTGGGATTTGGCTCAGTTGGTAGAGCGCTGCGCTGCAGTCTCTGAGGTCTCGAGTTCAATTCCCAGCACTGCAAAAATGGGAGAAGGACCTGGCAATCCACTCCCAAGGCAATCCTGATACAGTCAGCCATTGAAAACTCTATGAGGGTCGCTATGAGTCGGGTACTAACTCGACAGCACCTAACAACAGCAACAACATATTTTGTTTGTAACTGCAAAACTGCTTTTATAGCTTTTGATTTTCTCTTTCTCCTCCAACCAAGCCACTGGACAAGATGATTTTACAGAAACTGCAGTCTGTGCTCTCTTTCTGACTCATAGCATTATGTGATTAGTCACTAATGTGAAAGGCCAAAGTAAATCAAATTTACATTCTGATCACACAGAGCTATCTCCATGGACTTGCATCGTAAGGTGGTGTGGTACAATGAAGCAAAACAAACAACCCCTTCTATGAAATTAAATAAAAATCCTAAGCGGCCCTGGTTAAATCTGAGCTCTGAAATTCTCTAGATATGCGGTCTTGGACGTGTCCCTTTTCCTTACTGAATCTCATTCCTCTTTTCTATAAAATTGAGGCACTGTAGCGTCTGTCATTACATAATTAACAAATCAAAAGAAAATTGTCTATGTCAAGAATCGGGGCTGGGATTTAGCTCAGTTGGTAGAGCACTGCTCTGCAGTCTCTGAGGTCCCGAGTTCGATTTCCAGCACTGCAAAATGGGAGAAGGACATGGCAATGCACTCCCAAGGCAATCCTGAAAACAGTCAGCCATTGAAAACCCTATAAGGGTCACTATGCATTGGACTCGACTCAACGGCACCTAACAACAACAACAACATGTCAAGAATCTTTAATAGAGTCTGGCAAATAGTAGTTGTTCAACCCATAGAAATGCCTTTTTCAATTCCATGTATTAGAAGTATAATATCAACAATTCATAGGGTATAAGCATTTTAACATTTTCAGGTATCCTAACCAACTAGCTAGCCTGTAGCTGTAACACTGTGGCATTCTCGTCAGATCTCAGAAGCTAAGCAGGGTCAGGCCTGGTTAGTCCTTGGATGGGAGATTCCCTGGGAACACCAGGTGCTGTAGGCTTGGGAGAAGGACCCAGAAACCCACTCCCAAGAAACAATCCACCATTGAAAACCCTATGAATAGCAGAGAAGCACTGACAATAGTGTTTCACCCATTGTACACAGGGTTGCTATGAGTTGGACACTGACTTGAAGGCACTTAACAACAAACAACAACAACAATCTACTGGCTGTTCTTCTATGGTTTTAAACCTTCAAACCTTCAATGATGAGTGAATTCCTTCCTTCCCATTTGGGGCAGCCAATTCTAAGCCCTAATAAGAGAGAGATCTTTCTTAGAGGGAGTAGAAGAACACAGTAGCATTGGTTAGGGATGGCATCCCTGCCTTCATATTTCAACAGTGGCCACCATAAAGTCCTGATGTTCCTATGGGCATGGCGTCACCCTGCCATCGCTGAAAAGGAAAAGATCATGAACCCTCATATACCTGAGAATTTCATGATAAAATTGAAACAGAAAATAGGTCAGTTTGTTTCCTTAGTTGCATAACAAACAGATTAATGGTGAAGAAAAAATCTAGCTACAATTTTGACATGTCAAGGATTGAAACCAGGCCCTCATGAATATTTGCCAAGCACTCCACCCAGTGAGTTATACCCCTAGCTCTGGAATGTTGGATTTTGTCTGACTATTTGTGGTGGCATTTATTTTCATCATTTGTCCCCAAGTCAGAGAGCCCATTGTAGCAGACAGAGTATGAGTTAGCTCCCAATTATCTCTGTCTCCCAGGGGCTCATGCCCTTTGATAATCTTCTCCACTTGAATATGGGTGGGATCTACAACTTGGCTTTTATCCACTGTAATAAGGCAAAGGAAATGTTCCTTCCATGTCTACACTGTGATGAGTATCTTTTTAGAAGGCTTTGTGGATCTACTAGATGATGGTGCTGAATGAATTGTCCTTCAAACATGGGCCCTGGAGTATGATGCCTGTGGCCACAAACTTACCCTTGAGCCAGCCATGCCTCCCTGGAGGTCTAACTGCCCCTGCCCAGGGCTCTGCCAGTATTCTATTGCTCGCCCATTAGCTGCATTCCTTTGGCACCCTGTGTTAAAGTTCATTCTGTTGGCTTTGTCATTGCCTCTTAGGGACTGGGTTGCTGACATCCAATAACTTTGCTAACCATCTTGGCTTTTGTACACTTTCAGAAAATCAATATGCTGCTCAAATTTTCATCTGCATCTTTGCTCCATTTGTGGGACAAATTTAAACAAAGGAGTGTCATTCTCCAATGACATTTAAGCATCCTAGATGTGTTTTCTGTTTGTTTCATAGGTTGTTGTTGTTAGGTGCTGTCAAGTCTTGCCTGACTCATAGTGACCCTTATAGAATTTTCAATGGCTGATTGTTTCAGGATTGCCTTGGGAGTGGACTGCCATGGCCTTCTCCCATTTCTTTCTTTTTTTTTTTTTTTTTTTTTGGTGCAGTACTGGGGGTTGAACCCAGGACCTCGCACTCGCACTTGCATGCTCTGCAAGTGCTGGACAACTGAGATGCACCCTCAGCCCATTTTTTTTTTTTTTTTTTTACTTTTTGAGACAGGGTCTCGCTGAGTTATGCAGACTGCCTCTGGTCTCAAACTTGTGATCCTCCTGCCTCCACCTCTCAAGCCGCTGGGATTACAGGCATGTGCCACCACACCCGGCTGCCCTTCTCTCATTTTTGTGGTGCCGGGAATTGAACCTGGGGTCTCAGAGACTGCAGGGCAGTGCTCTACCAACAGAGCTAAATCCTAGTCTGTTTGCTTCATGTAGGGTGAACCAAATATAATTAGAAGATTTGCCTTAAAATTCAATAGGAGGGCTTGAGAGGAAATTAAACTTCTGTTTAAGAAATTAAATCCAATCACATTGATTCTTTCTGTTTTGGTTCATGGCTGATCAGGTATTTTAAGCTTTAATTTTGGAAGCAATATCGCATGCTCTAGCATACACGATATGCAAATGTATGTGGAGAGAACTGTCACAAGGTCCTCCTTTGGTACAATGGGGCCCCGTTCGGCATAATATAACCCTAATGCTGAGTTTACCTAGTCTGACAGTAATCTAGATGGAAATGCTTTAAATTTTTTCTTAAAAAGAGGGAGTGATGCAGATATGTTGCCACATAGACCTGTCTCGCCCACAGCCCCTTCTGTCTCCAGGCCCCAGTAGAAGAGGCCACAAGTTACACATCAGTGTGCTTGTGGATTTGTAACCTGTCTCAGGGTGTGTGACAAGGGCTGGCAACTAGACACATGTCTCGCCAGCACTTGTTGGAGACTCTCACCTTTACTGCAGGTCATCAGGCAGTAATGACGTTCCATCACCACAGTGCAGAGTTCTCTTCAAACTGACCAGGAAGCAGGAACTCATGGAGCTTTTCCTTTCCTTTTCTTTTTTTTTTTAAAGCCTATTCTTTGAGTTCATTGATGCTTAAGAACCAAAACAATTTTCCTTCCAAGTAGTTTTCGGAAGGATTAACAGTGGTTCATTGGCAAGTGGAGAAGCCTTTAGCATGCTGTGACAGTGTGCCCACTTTTACCTCAGAGGTACCACACAATAATCATAATCTAAGCTCCTATGTATTGAAGGCATCGTGCAGGCATGGCACTTCCTAAACATTTCTCTCTCTCCTTTTCCTTCCTTCCTTCCTTCTTCCTTCTCTCCCTCCCTCCCTCCTTGCTTTCTTTCTGTTTCTTTTTCTTTCTTCTTTCACTTCCTTCCTTCTCTTCTTTTCTCTTTCTTTCCCTCCTTCCTTCCTTCCTTCCTTTCTTTCTTTCTTTCTTTCTTTCTTTCTTTCTTTCTTTCTTTCTCTCTTTCTTTCTCTTTCTTT
>VMDO01008027.1:0-86348 GCA_007922755.1 Pedetes capensis | reverse complement strand
GCATAATGCAGGTTGTTAATGAGTCTTCCTCCAATCTTGATGCCACGTTCTTCCTCATAAAGTCCAGCTTCTCGGATTATTTGCTCAGTGTATAAATTGAAGAGATAGGGTGAAAGTATACAGCCCTGACGCACACCTTTCTCAACTTTAAACCACTCAGTGTTTCCTTGTTCTATTCGAACAACTGCCTCCTGGTTCACGTACAGATTTCTCATGGGCACAATTAGGTGTTCTGGTATTCCCATTTTCTGAAGTGTTATCCATAATTTGTTGTGATCCACACAATCAAATACTTTTGCGTAGTCAATAAAACATAGATAGACATCTTTTTGATATTCTCTGCTTTCAGCTAATATCCACCTGACATCAGCAATGATGTCCCTAGTTCCCCGCCCTCTTGAATTTTTCTTCACTTCCTTAAGCTTGAGAAACACAGAACCTGTTCTTCCTTTTGGTTTTCTGCCTCCAGCATTTTGCACATGTCATTATAATATTTGTTTTTGTCTTCTTGAGCTGCCTTTTGAAATCTTCTGTTTAGTTACTTAACTTCATTATGTCTTCCTTTTACTTTAGCTGCTCACATTCGAGGGCAAGTTTCAGAGTCTCTTTTGACATGTAATTTGTTCTTTTCTTTTTTCCTGTCTTTTTAATAACTTTTCCTTTCCTCATGAATGATATCTTTGATGTCATGCCACAACTCATCTGGTCTTCTATCATTTGTATCTAATGCATTAAACTTGTTGAGGTGGTTTCTGAATTCAGGTGGAATATACTCAAGGTCATACCTTGGCTTTCATACACTTGTTCTAATTTATCTTCATTTTCAGTTTGAACTTGCTTAGGAGCAGTTGATGGTCTGATCCACAATCAGCACCTGGTCTCATTCTGACATTTGATATGGAGCTTTTTCATTGTTTCTTTCACAAATGTAGTCAATTTTGTTCCTGTATGTTCCATCTGGTGAAGTCTATGTGTATGGTCACCATTTACATTAGTGAAAAAATATATTTCCTATGAAAAGGTCATTGGTCTGACAAAGTTCTATCATGCAATCTGCAGCGTTGTTTCTGTCACTGGGAGAGAAGATTGAAACTTTAACCCATACACAGCAGCAGGGGTTGTCACACCCATAGCCCTTGACCCTGGGTTCCAGGAGTGCTAGCTTTGCTGGCCACCCCATCAGCCCTGTTTACATATAGGACTGACTCCCCACCTGCTGCCCTTTGAATAGCACTGTGCTGGGTTGGACCACTTGGCCTCCATAACCCTGTCCAAGTGGTAGTGGCTATGCAGTCTCTTAGACACAGGTGGTAAGAAAAGCATTGTTTTCACAGTTGCCTATCATCTCTCCCCATGACCAGTGCACCATCTCTGGGGAGGCTGAGGAACCAGCAGCCTCACTAAATTGAAAGCCCGATGCCCTACTGGATCACCAGGATGGTTCTTTTGTACCCACACACTTAGAAACATGTAGGAACTCAGTCTCTTCATGAGCCTCAGGCCTTTTCACTCATTATAATCAGATGTTCTAACCTGTTACCTGCTACATGACCAGCAATTTCTCTCTCCCCTATTGTATTCAGTTGCTTTGTAGAAATTTGCAGTAAAATTAGGGAATGTCAACTTTTATTTTGTCCAATAGACACCCTTTCTTCAGAGAAATTCCCCCTGCCAAGATGCTCAATATTTAAAATTGATATGAGTGGGGTGGCATTGCTTACTGCCTAACTTGGCTTCCACCACCACTCCACTTCCTATGTGCTAACCATTTCTTGGCTCTGCCCTGAGGATAGCCCTGTGGAGAAGGATTTGGATGCCACTAAACTGGATTGTTCCAGTGTCTTCTGGTTAGTGGAGCCACTCTAATGCAATGCTCCATCCAGAATGGTGCTGGAGTTTTGCACAGGGAGCAAAGCAACACTGGCATCCACCTGACTTAGAGTGTGGGCATCTGCATCTGACAATTGATGGCAGGTGAGCACAGCAGCCATAGCTCAGTGACTCTCTTTTTCCTATAACCAACCCCCCTGGCATGCATGTCTGGGCTCCAGACTTGGAGAACAGTCCCAGTGTTTGGACATCATGACATTTTCCTCTCTGGATAATGGTCTTGTGATGCTATTTTCCAGCACCATTGGCCTGTTTTGCCTGACATGTGTGATAGACTTCAACAAAGCAAATACATTGACTTTGAAGAACACATTGTGGAAATAATACTTAAGGATCAACTTAACTGGTTCAAATATTAATTTGTGCCCTATATGAACATGAGCCATTGGTGGGCAGGCCTTCTGTATTAAAGCATGGCACTCTACCAGAAAATCGGATTTTATCCTGTTTTGAATCAGGTGCCCCCACTTTCCCAATACTTTGCCAGCTCCCATTCCAGCCAGGGACATGTGGAACAGAGCCCAATGCCTGTGAGCTCTCTGCAAGGCAGCAGCTGGACGGGAAGTCTGCCTTTGGGAACAAGGCTCTTCCTGAGGCCAAGTGTCTGATTCTGAAGGAAATTCACTGACTGAGTGGCTCATCTCCCAGTCCTGTATTTACTGAATATTGGACTTTCCCCTGTTGGTTTTGTTCACATCAATTTATTTAGAGAGCTATGGCCAGTTTACTATGCAGATAGATGACAGAATTGTGATCATTATTTAAAAGTTTTTTAATTTTAATTTTTTTGAGGTACTTGGGAGTTGAATCCAGGGCCTTGTACACACTTTGCAAGTGCTCTACCACTGAGCTGCACCCCTAGAGCATTTTTTAATTTTTTATTTTGAGTTAGGTCTCATTAAGTTACACAGGCTGCTTATGGCCTTGAACTTACTACCTTCCTGCCTCAGCCTCCTGAGTCACTGGGATTACAGATGTGCACCACAGCTCCAGAATTGCAATCATGAAGGGCAGGAAAGGACCTTGACATTGTGTGATCCAGTGCACTCTCTTACAGGTGTAACCTGAACACCATGGCTGGTAACCCAGAGTCCCCAAGATATATGGGCCATGGTGAGGCTATTCCACCTTACAAGTCATGAGTCCAAAGGACCTGCCCACATGAAGCCTGTACCCACATCCCAGCTCTCCAGGAGCCCAGAATTCCCTGCTCCGTGGCCCATATCTGCTATTGTTCACACCCTGAGGCTGAGGTATGGTGGTTTGGGGTGGATGTAGATGAGCAGAGTGCAGATATGCATCTGCAGTTCCCCTCACATTTGAGGACAGAGCTAGAGCCAGGGCGGAAAGGGGCAGGACTTGAGTCAGGGGTCAGTGGTCAGACCAGCTTGCCCTATACTCCCACCCCTTTTGCCTTGGAACTTCAAAGAGTTGATAATTCTGAATTAAAGCTGGCTTTCCATGTCCTAGTAACATATATTTAACCAGGTGAGATGATAAAATATATTTTATTTATAGTCTGTTGATTTGATTTACCATGTTCACACATTTGGACGCATAGGTGGGCTTCCATTTGTTCCTTGGTCCTGCACACATTAGAGACTGGACTAATTAGAATCCAGCTCCTCAGATGGAAGCTCAGGGCTGCAAATTGGCAGGCATCAGAGGTTTGAAAACAGAACCTGACTTATAAGTAACGAACCTATGATTGAGTCCTTGTTCTACCATTGTCAACTCTTATGACCATGCACAAGTCATTTACCTAATGTGACAGTAAAAGGACTAACACCTAGCTGCCTTGGGACAAGTTCCCCAGCTGCATAACCTGAGATAGAGGCCCTGGGCAATAGTTTACTGAGGAAGGTTCTCACAGGAAACCTGCATAATAGCAAGAGAAAAGAACTGGACAACGATGTGGAGTCTGCTGGAGATCACCTTCAGCCTGGCCCATGGGAGGCTCTGAGCTCCAGTTGTCCCCATCACCTGGTTTTGCCTTGAGGCCACAGGGCCAGGGCATGATAAACTGTTTTGGTCAGTCTGAGCCAAAGGCAAACTTTAGCACTTGCTTTTGAAAGAGTGTACCAGGTAAATTGGCCACTGGAGAAATAACTGGGGGTCTTCACTGACTCCTACAAGTATCCTCTCTACCTTACATCCCACTCTACAGCCACTGCAGATACACAGCAGAAAAACATAATCTACTTTTCAAAGTACAGAACTAAAAACCAAATGTGAGAACATCTGGCAGTCATTTCTGAAATCTATAAAGTGCAAAATAAGCAGACAAAGCTGGGATGAAGGGCCTGACACTTGGCTTGTTGTTGCTAAAGGCACACTTTCTACTAACACAACAGAAAATGCAAGGTAACCATACAAAAATCCTGTGTCTTAGTCCACTTTATTAATTTCTCACCATTCTAAATGCTGGGGGAGTTGTCATGGTTCAGACATAAAATGACCCCCAAGGTTATTATTTGAACCCAAGTTTCCTAGATGTTGGTTCTGTGTTGGGGGGCTGTGGAACCTGAGGAGATAAGACCTACTTTATGGGAGGAGGTCACCAGGGATGGGCCTTTGCAAGTTCCACTTGGCCTTCTGATCCCAGTTAAGTCCTCTCTGCTCCTGATCAGCCATGACGTGAACAGGTCCTCCACCATGTTGGGTCCCTGCCGTGCATCCCTACCACTGTGAACTGAAACACTCTGACCCTTGAACTAGAAATAAATCTTTCCTCCCTTACTTAGTTCTGTTGGGTATCTTGGTAATAGTGATGCAAATACTAATGCAGAAATCCAAAAACAAGACCCCTGCCTCTGGCAAGGGCTTTCCTGCTGCATCATGGCAGGGCCCAGAGAATCACATGGAGAGCAGAGCAAGTGTGCTGGCACAGACCACTCTTCCTGTTCTTATGATGCCACTAATACCATCTCAAGACCCCTCTAATCCTAATCACCTCCCAAAACCCCCACCTCCTAATATAATTAGCATATGCACTAGGAATTCAGTTTCCAACACATGAATTTTTGAGGGATACATTGAAGTCACAACACATTGCTTGTTTTGACTTTATTTAAGTTTTAGCACTATTATGGATCACATTCTCTGGTTGTGTGACTTCACCTCACCTTATCAGGAACAATTCATTATAAATAAGAACTGCTAGCCTGTGGGAGTTCTGCTTTTCTCATTATTAACTGCGATGAGAGGACAAGAGACAGGCAAGTGGAGGTGGGACGTAAAACAAAGTAAGCAGACAGGGACACTGATTGCCACAGTCTGGGCCAAGGAGGCCTGAACTCCTCACTTTACTTTCTGAAACAGAATCTTCTTTGATGATCTCCATATCAGGATAAAAACTCCATAGAAATGTCAAAGACAGCAAAAGCAACTGGGCACTGTGCTACACCCTTGTAGTCCCAGAGACTTAGAGGTTGAGGCAGGAGGATTATGAATTTGAGGCCAGAGGCAGGCAACTTGTGCAACTTAGCAATACCCTTTCTCAAAATAAAAAATAAAAAATGGGCTGGGAATGCAGCTCAATGGTAGAGTGCTTGCCTAGCATGTGCAGAGCCCCAGGTTCAACCCTCTAGTACTAAAGGAAAAAAATAGGAAAAGCACATGAAATTAATCTATCCAAAGGACAATTAAATTTGCAATTGTTGTTTTTAGGTGCCATCGAGTTGGTATCTGACTCATAGCGACCCTCTGTACAACAGGTGAAACACTATTGTCAGTGCTTCTCTGCTATTCATAGGGTTTTCATGGCAGATTGATTTTTGGGAGTGGGTTGCCAGATCCTTCTCCCAAGCCTATAGCACGTGGTTTTCCCAGGTGGTCTCCCATCCAAGTACTAACCAGGCCCTACCCTGCTTAGCTTCTGAGATCTGATGGGATCAGATGCTACATTAGCAGGGCTGCAGGCAGATTCACGATTACTAGTCAATAAATGAGAATAGGTGCCATCAACCTTGTTTTGCCTGCTGCATTTTGGTGCCTGGTAGAGAGCAGAATGGCTGTCTTCTACCATTTCCCAGACCAGAGGTGAGAGGAGGCCTTGCTATGGAGTTGCGGGGAGCCCAAAAGTGGAGGCCAGCCCCCTGGGTGAGGAGCTCACAAAAGTATGTCCACGCACAGGGCCAGAGCGAGGCTCGCTGTCTGAGTTCCAGGACTGGTGGTAGATGGTTGGAATCCAGGGAAAGATATAAATGTATGAATGCTGACCTGGGGCCAGAACAGAAGGGTGCCAGGAGAATCAGGGATTTGATGAAGCCCATTAAATAATTGTATTTTTGGCTCATATTCCGCACTTCTCCTTTTATCCAGGCCCTTTACCCTGTGACGTCAAAATTCTTTCTGCTAAAGAGCCAGAGCACCTTGGTCACTCTGGGCTTTCTGTTTATCCATGTCACTCTTTTCACTCGGTGGGAGGTAGGGGGAGTGGCAATGTGCCTGGTCACAATGTGACTCACTTCTGACAGTGAGAGGTGGGTGGAATTGCCTGTTTTGTGGCCATGTTGATTTTTTCATTTCCATTCACACCTCTGTCACAGGTAAGTGCATGTCCCAGCAAGCCTGGTGGTCCAAGAAGACAGAAATACGTGAGGCAGAGCCATGCCAAATGACTTACAATACAAAGAGAAGCCACCAGCCCAGCTGCTGCAGTGTGCAGCAAAGTCTCCTGGCCGAGTCCAGCCTAGATCAGCCAAACTCCAGCTGCTCCACAGACTCAAGAACAATAATCAATATTCATTGTTTACGCTGCTGGATTTTGGAAGTGTTTATTACACAACATCATTATGGCAATAGCAAACCAACACAGTCAACTATTGGACTACTTTAGAATTGACCGTTCAATGTATTTCTTTTGCACATGACTTAGCAAGTGTCATTTGGGAGGAGATAATGTGTTAACAAAGTTGGTTGGTAACTGAAACTTCTTGCCAATACTATATTGGAAGTATCATCCAAGACTTCACCAAAACTGCAAGAAACCCAAAAGAACTATGAATATCCTTAAGTTCCATGGAGATATGACTAGATCAGCTGGCTATTTTTTTTAATTCTACCTACATTTTTTCTCTGCTCCTTCCCTCCCTTCTTTCCTTCCTGCCTTCCTTCCTGCCTTCCTACCTTCTTGCCTGCCTGCCTGCCTGCCTGCCTGCCTTCCTTCCTTCCTTCTTTCCTTCCTTCCTTCCTTCCTTCCTTCCTTCCTTCCTTCCTTCCTTCCTTCCTCCTTTCCTTTCTTCCTTTCCTTCCCCCCTTCCTTCCTCTCTCTTTCCCCAGAAGCTCCATGCTAATTTTTCATGCCAATTGTGCATACTGGGTACCCTGAGATTATCTCATTTAGGGTGACCCATCCTAGTTTTTGACTTTGGCTTATATCCAGTCACCTAAAATAGATACCACTGGTTTTCATCTTCTTAGAAACTAAAACCCATCTGAAATCTTGCCCTTGGTACATGAGCGAGCCTTAATGCCTCCATTGGGAACCAAGGTTCTTTTAACTCTCTTTCACTGAGAGAAACAGGCTGACACAAACTTGGCGGAAAGAGAGCCAGAGACATTTAGAATGAGTGAGGCCATTTGAGAGTCCTTGTGAAGAAAAGAAAGATGAACTTCAGAATGGTTGGGTTGCCCCAGATGGTTTACAAAGGAGATGCTAGAACAGCACTTGCTGACTCAAGCTGCTTTGCTCTTAGCTCAGAGTGGAGGACGGAGGTACAAGGGCCGTGATACCAGCCTTCTTGTGCCCCTGGTCCTTGTCACTAGCCAGTCATCACACTCTGCTGTGCAGGGCTGTTCCAATACCCTATTTTCATTCTGTCATGCTCCCAAACTCTGAAGAACCTGTCTGTGGATGCGAGATTCTCTCTCGGCCTGCAGCATCTCCAGGCATAAGAATATCACATTCTTGAGCCAAAAGAGACAGAAGGTTCAAAACGCAAGGGAACATTGAGACTGAGCTTGATGTCTTGAAGGAGTGGCAGGTTGTTAAATGTGTTTCAGACTTGTCATTTCTGTGCCAAATCTTAGTATTTTTTCAATGCATCCTTTAGAAATGGTTCTGTTGGCTGTGAACATCTCTATGTGGCACCTTAAAGGCTGCTTTGGGGCATGATGAGGTCCCCGTCTCCACTTGGCACAAAGTCTTAGATGTCTGGGCATATTGGACCTTCTGCACCAACACCCACCTCCTAACTGTGGCCCCTCCCTGGACAACACAGAAAAGAGCCACATTGGGTTGGCCACAGGGCCTTGGATGGAATTCTCCATCTGCACCATGGAAGCAGGTGACAGGCAAGCACAAGATTAGTTCCCAAGAACCTCCCTCTAACATGTGCCATATTGTGACATTTGACCTTCTTCTCTCCCTCTGAGTTGACTCTGCACAACAACTCATGTTCCAGAATAGAGGGAGATACCTCTAGTACAGAGTTAGAACAGTTCTGCCAGGAGACCCCAGGCCACAGTGTAAGTGCACCTGTGGGGTGACCTGTGACGGATACTGATCCTTCAGCATGAGTGCCTTCCTCAGGGTCCTTAAAGTTCTTCTCACATACAGATCAACCAACACAACAAGCAACAGCTTCATGGAGTCGCTCACAGTAAGCACCTCGTCTTAGTCCATTTTGTACTGCTGTAACAGAATGCCTGAGGCTGGTGATTATAAAGGAGAGAGATTTATTTCTTCACAGTTCTGGAGTCTGGGAAGTCCAAGATCATGGTGCTGGCATCTAGGGGGGCCCTTGCTGTGCCCTCATGTGGCAGAATAGCAGAGGAGAGGGATCCACCCTTGCCAGCCCTTTTTACAACTGCATCAACCATTCGTGGGTGGAGTGCTTATGCCCCAAACACCTTCCCAAACACTACTACATGAATTTTGGGGTCACATTCAGACCATAGCACATCTGGATCATTAACAATGCCAGGTCCAACTGACCCCCACAGCCAAGGTGACCAGAGAGTCCTCAGATAGAAAGTAATGCAGGGTCACCGCAGGAATCCATAAAGCAGCAATGCAAAGGCAGGTCTTGAGAAGTGACCAGGAACCTCAGCGTTTGCCGGATACACTGGATGCCTGACTCCACTCGGTCACTCAAACTTTCCATCTCTACTGGAACTTCCCCTGGGCACATAGCCTCCCTCTTGCACATGTGCACATCCCTGCACATGGTGCTGCAGAAACACAGATGCCCCTCAAGGTCTCTGATGGCCAGCCACTCTCTGCCCGCTTTAGGGCTTGGTGCCTGGTTACCATTGCATGACAGGTACCACCTGCTACCTTGAACACCCCATGGATCCACTTTCTCTCCCAATATATTGAAGATTCCTTTAAGTAAGAGGAACAATGTGGAAGCCCTCTCTGCCAGCTTTGAATAGAACATTGTCCTTAGTGTTCAGTTAAACGATGTCCCCAACTTGGTGCTGCCAGCCTAATTTCAATTAAAACTGTGAGAAACCAAAAGAATATATAACTCTCATTCTGGATGGATGGAGAGAGAAAGAAAGAGAAAGAGAAAGAGAAAGAAAGAGAAAAGAAGAGGGGAGAGAGAGAGAGAGAGAGAGAGAGAGAGAGAGAAATTTTACTGTTTATGCTCTGGACAATGGGAGCCTGTGATCATTGCCTGTGCAATCCCAGAGCATTCACAATGAGGAAAAGCAGAGGCCTCCTGGGGTCTCAGGTGGGCTGTAAGGATGGGCTGCCATCCACTCCCTGAGCTTCCACTGCCCAGGTTTAATGGCCTGACCACAGCCATTCTGCTTGGTTTCCATCAAAGACATGCAGTGCTCGGAATGACTGCATAAGGAAAATCTCAACTCCTTTTTATTTAACCAGATCAAACAATATTATTTTTCTTTGAGTCCAAGACAGAGAACCTAGGAGTGAAATGTTTGTATTTTGGGTTATTGTTGCTCCACCATCATGAATCTGAGCTACAGAGATCTGGGTGGCATTAATAGCAAGGATTAAAGTGCATTGTTTGCTTTTGGAGGCTTTGATGTTTTCCCAAAGGAATTTTGGTTATTGTTTTTCCAATTTGGTTTTAAGTGTCCTATGAGTGAGAAATATGCTCCCATTTAGGAAGTGGGGGTGTTTTATCATTATTTTAGGGCCTCCTGCAGAGCTGCACAGTGTGTATCCCCTCCAAGGGTAAAGTGAGCAGGAACAATAGTCATTTCATAATTTTTGCAACAAAAGATTATACCAGAAATTAAGCTCTCACTCTTATTGAAATCTCCAAAAACATTGTGTAGAATGGTCACCAGTGGCTCCTAGAGGAATAATGTGCAATGGAGTATGGTTTGAGATTTGGAGATTAGCTCTCTGCTCAGATTGAAATTAACAGACAGTGTCACTTAACTCCTTGGTGAGTGGCCAGTGCCAGGCTGGGCATTCTGAGGTCCAGCAGCAAACACCCAGGTTGCTGCCCACAGGAGCTTATAGTCTTCGAAAGATTAACAGCACCCAAGCTATAGGGACACCTCAACCTGCAAGGTGAGGGTAGAGACAGATCCTGACTGGTGGAGCCAAGAGCAGTATGAGGGGGAGAAGAAAGTGGGTTTGGATGAGTGATTTGCCACGGCCCTGCCATGCACCCCAAGGATGCACAAGACACCTGGAGTTGTGCCACGAGTGCTGATAAAACTGACCCTGTGGTCAGAAAGCAGTTGCCCTGTGACAGGTCCAGAGCCCTGCAGGGGCTCCACCTAGCAACAGGAGCCCCACAAAGATCATTTGAGGCCGACCCAGGAAAGACCTTGCAGTTCTGACAGGAGAGGGGAATGAGGCACTCCAGGAGGTCCTTGGATGGCAAAAGGATTGTGTCCATTTGAAAATTACCTCCAATCAGTTTGAGAACCAGAAGGGCTCCAGGAAAAGGTGCACCACAGCCTCAGAGAAAGGAGGAGCCCATGTGGAAAAGGACTCCTTGAGGCAGCCATGGTGGCACACGCCTGTAATCCTTGCGGTGGAGAAGCTGAGGCAGGGAGATGATGGAGAGAGAGGTGAAGGCCAGCCTTGGCTGCACAGTGAGATCCTGACTCCAAAAAAAGGAGCTCTTGGTTCAGTGAAGTCATGTCCTGGAGATGCCCTGGCTCTTAGCATTGAGGAATTGTAAGTAGAAGTGATCGTAGTTCACACATTTGATCATTTTCCTGTTCTGTGTTGTCTAACCCGCTGCTTTTGCCTCGAGTTTGTGATGTGTTTATGCGTTGTGTTTGTGTCATTTGAGAAATGAAAGGAGGGGAGCTGCACAGTTAGGCAAGGAGAGAGACGAGAGAGAGGAGGTTCAGGGAAACCCACAATTTCTTTTTTAAAATAGAATGAAAGGAGTCGAAGCTGGCCTACATGTTGAGATGCAGGGTAGCAGGAACAAGTGGCAGACAAACTGCCGCTAAAACCTCATGTTGTGTTCATGATGAGAAAAAGGAACATCCAAACGGCAGCAAGACGCAGAGCCACAGAGGTTGGGGCAGGGCTGGTCTAGGGCTAGATGGGATTTCTTGGAGGAGATGGCGTATCCCTGTGAGGGATGGGGCCAGGAGCTGAGGCTATCCACCTTTCTCTACTACTCGGTTCACCAGTCTTCACCTGTGAAGTGGGTGCACTAACATCAGCCCCTCTGTGAGGATCCACATCATTCTAAGGGATGGCCTTGTTTTAAGAACCATGCTGCAGTGGCACCTACGGTGGGACACTGCTTTGTGTTGAAAGGCAGTTGCAGTTTCTGGTGTTTTCTTTCTCATCTGAAAGAATCCTAGAAAATTACAATTGTGGTGATTTCTTCTTCCTTTAAGACTGTGCTGTTTCTAATCAGGTTTTGATTTTGCATTGTCTGCACATCTGTACACTCACGTCGGCTTTCTGTGCTTCAGCTTCCTTGAATTTGTTGTTGTCTGGTGCTGTCGAGTCAGGTCCGACTCATAGAGACCCTATGTACAATAGAACGAGACACTCCTCAACACTGTGCCATCCTGACACTGTATCAGTGATTCTCTGCTATTCATAGGGTTTTCAATGGGTGATTAGTTTTTGGTTGCCAGGTCCTTCTCCCAAGCCTACAGCACCTGGTGTTCCCAGGCAATTTCCCATCTAAGGACTAACTAGGTGGACCCTGCTTAGCTTCTGAGATCAAGTGGGATCAGATGCCAGGGTCCCAAGGCCTCAGATAGCTTCCTTGAAAGTACGGCCAATATTCAGGCACGTCTGTCCCAAAGCTCCTTGACTTGGTTGGACTCCCCAGAAGGGAACAGGAAGAGACTGGGCTCCCCTTGGGAGGTGCCCTATGATATACATAGGCAGTGTGGAGAAGGGAGCAGTGGAGAGAGGATGGCATCCAGGGAGGGAGCACACAGAGTATCACCAGGTGGCTGGGCTCTGTCTTGCTGAGATCCAGGGTGTAGAACCTGCCTTTCAGTAATGCCGGGCTCCCCATCTTCCATGTAGAGAGTTGTTCCTGGTGTTGTTAAGGCCCTTGGAATTTCCAGGCTGTCCCAGACCCCTCCCAGGGAACAGCCCCAGATGGAGAGCCCCTGTGGCTGGCTGCCTCCCACCCATGGTGAGGCCAGGGTCCACATAGACCCCACCCCACCTGCCATATGCGCCGTGAGATCAAGGGAGAGGCAGAGAAGGCCAGGTGGGGCAGTGGCCCTGCTGAGCTCCTAGGACTGCCTGCTCCGAGGATGGGCTACAGAGCCCACACAGGGGCTGTGTGGCTCCCTGAGGCCCACTTCTCCACTGCAGCCATGATCAAAGATATGGGAAGACACTGGGAAAGAGAACCCCCAACAGCTGTGAGTGTACGTATGAGAAAGAGAGAGAGAGAGAGAGAGAGAGAGAGAGAGAGAGAGAGAGAGAGAGAGGAGAGAGGGCTTGCTCATGCCTGAGTTTCTGGAGCACTCTGGCAAGAGGGAACTGGGATAACCTACCCTGCCCACTGAGAAGCACAGGTGAGTTCTACCTGCCTATCTTGTTGCAGCCAGGGGGACCCTGCTCCAGGTTCTTTGTCCCACCTCTAATGGGTTCCTATATGAGTTACTATAATGAAATAAAATTAGTAAGGTACAGCCACGATTTCCTGAGTGTCAGACTGGACCATTGTCTCCACTACACACTGGGCTAGTCTATCCAGAAGCCCAAGGATGAGTTCAAGGGCATCATAGGGTCCAGTTGCCAGGTTGGAACCCAGGGCTTCTTGTTTGCATGTCTCAGAGGACTCTCCAGGATTTACGGGGTTCCTGGATGCCACCCAGGTGCCCTTCAGGACAGACGCCCAATGGAGGAAGTGTTGGTTGCTGAGGCCCGGGGACCCAGCCTCAGACCAGGGGAGCCTTGCTGAAGTCACACCACTCTCTGAGAGTGTCCAGCATCTGGGGCCCCCTCAATGCAGGCGCAGGAGGCCAGGCTCTTTGCCTCCATTTACCCTGATGCTGCTCCAAGCTCCTGGGGTCAGCCAGGCCTCCATACTGATTGTGTCTCAGGTCAGCATCCCTCTGCTCCTCCTGCTTCCCTCATGTGCTTGTGGTCTCCAGGGTCATTCCTGAGAGGAGAGCTCCCGAGACTCCTGCCCCGTGTGACCTCGGGACCCCACCCAGAAGGCCACAAGCAGAGCTGCTAGGAGGAGGCCAGGTGAGGCCACCTTGGGACATTGCCCTGGGACCTGTGCTACTCCTCATGGCAGCTCCAGGGAAACCCCTCTAGCCACAGTCAACCTTGGCCCTGCTCAGCAGGATCTGATCCAAGTCTCTATAATGAGGAGGAGGCCCAAGCTAGTACAGCTGGATGGACCTCTTTGCATTGCTGTGATTCCTGGAGCAGGAAGTGAAGTTTACACAGGAGTTAGTCTTGACCCCGGCCCATCCTCAGGTTCACCGTTACTATACCTGCAGTTTCGTGTATATGTGCCACTTGTTGATCATCCACTGTATAGATGGAGATGGGACAAAGTTTCTGAAACCCAGACCTGAGGGCCCACGAGGTGTGGTTGCTAAGCACAGGTGAGCATCGCATGATGAGACTGATCCTGGCTTTCCAGGGAAATCTACCTGGCACTCAGCATGGCATAGGATTGAGGTGGGGGTTGCTGAGTTCTGGCAGAAAAATGTCCCAAAGTGCTGTGTCTTCTGAAGCACAGGTCTGAGAGGCTCAGCTGCCCCCAAATGCACATGTCAGGTCAGCTCATGCTGATGCAAAGGGAAGCCATGTTCAGGCCCTTCTGTGTTTAATCAGGGCTAAGAGCTCTCACTCTGGTTCAAGAGTGAATCGAGAAACCTGATAGCTGGGTGGCCTCTGGCCAGGTACATCAGCACTCTTGGACTTGGTATCCCTACCTGTGAATTTGGGATTATGTCACCTGATCTTCACGAGCCTCCCTCCAACCAGAAGAGTGGGAAGACACTTCAGGACCTCCACAGGCAGCCATCCTTGAAGTGCATGGGGCCTCCCTCTTCCTGGAGCAGGAGCAGGCACACTGTAGGTGTGTATGTGACACCTGCTTGGGGTGTCACTGCAGATCCTTTGTCACCTGTCCTTCCCTTCAGTGTTGAGCCCTGGGTCAGAGAACTGATGAGAGGCTCCAGCAGCAAGTTCACGCCGCCTGCCCATCCTTTGTCAACCCTACCTGGTCTTTCCAAGTCAAGCCTCTGATTGTTTCCCTGGCTTTGCTCCTACTAAGGTGAATCATTTCCTTTTTGCCTCGGACAGCCATTTCCTTCCAGCCTCTGACCTTGGCCACTCCAGAGTCCTTTCCAGCTGCCCCATGGCTGCGGGCTATCGAATACTTTCCTCACTTCTGTGCCAGGGTGCCTTCAACCTCTCATGTTTGTGCTCAGCCTGGTGTCTGAGATTGCAGGCAGATGTCTAGGACCGACTCCAGAATCCCCGACTGAACGCTATCCATGGCTAAGAACCCCATGTGGCAAAATCTTCCCTTCCTAATGGCAAAATATGGAAGGTTATTTGCTCCTGACACAGCCACAGAAACTGCCTCTGCCAGCAGGAAGGATGCAGGCTAGGTTTCCAGGGTCAGTCGCCCAGAACCACCACAGGTCACATTCTCATTCTTCCCTGCAGGGACTCTAGGGAAGACATGGGGGTTTGCATTCTACAGCCACAGAGGGAGAGGCCCCAGGCCTCCAACATGCCAGGAGTTTTCAGCTGAGATGTCTGAGATTGTCTTTTCCAAGCTTCCCTACTCAGTTTCAAACAGCCAAGGAGCTATACAAATTTCACCACTACCCTATCCCCACACTGCCAGGATAATAATCCAATTGCTCATCTGCCATTTGCATCTCACATCAGTCAATTACAGGGAATGGCTGTCCTGGCTGATGTCACCCTCTGCCAAACTTAGCACACCCCAAATCTATGGGTGGGCTCTGGGTGGTAACTTACCCAACCTCAAAAATTAGCCTTGGGACGGTTTTCTAGGTCCGTTCTTGCTCCTAAACACTTAGTTTGTGCTCCCCAGAGAGCAAGATCTGAGACAAAGGTGTATGTGTGAGGAACCTCTCTGAGCGTGAGGTCTTAGGATGCAGAATCAGGTACAGAACCAACACCATGACTCATTATGCACTTGGCAAGTGCTGTGAGTGAGGAGTTCTCAGTTTCCTTCTCAGGGCAGTCTCTCCAGGAGAAGAAAGGGGAAGTGATCTCCCCCACTGATCAGGAGTCACTTCATAAGCTAGGAGAGCTGGTGTAGCCTGTAATTCCAGCACTTCAGAGACAGAGGCAGGAGGATTGAGAGTTTGAGATCCGCATGGGCTCCACAGTGAGACCCTGTCTCAAAAAAAGGGGGGTGGTACTTCATGGTGTGTTACCTTCCCTGTGGCCGATTGTATTTTGCAAAAGTGACTACAGCAAAATTACTGGACCACTTGCACTTCCAGGACCTTGCCTTACCCCCATCAACAGATGGAGTCCTTGTTCCTTCCCTCAAAACTAGGTGGGCAAGTTCCATTCTCAGCGCTAAAATAAAACAAAGCAAAGCAGAGTAAAACAAAACAAACAACAACAACAACAACAAAACCTAGTGGCAGGTATAGTGGCACACACCTGTAGTCCCAGCCACTCAGGTGGCGGAGGCAGAAGGATCCTAAGTTGGAGGCCAGAGGCAGCCTGCATAATTTAAAAAAGTAGAAAATGGGCTATGGGTGCAGTTCATTGGTAGACCACTTGCAAGTCATCTGTGAGGCCTTGGGTTCAATCCTCCAGTACCATAAAAACAAACAAGAACTTGATAGGATTTCTCTCTGTCTGTCTGTCTCTCCTTGCTCTCTTCCTCTCTCCACCCTTAGAACCCAGTTGCCATGCTGTGAGGAAGCTCAAGCATGGAGCAGTTACATGCAGGTGTCTTCAAAGACCCTCCCAGCTGAGGTCGCAGCTGATAGCCAAGATCAACTGATCGACCTATGAGTGAGGAAGCAAGGAACCCAGGCTTTAAACCACATCAGCAGAGGAGCTCTCTTTACCCAGCCCTGCCTGAAAAGTATGTTCTTGAGCAAATTGAATGACATTATTTAAGGCTATCATGCTTTGGGTAGTAATTATGCAGCCCTGGTAACTGGAACCTTCCTCAGCACTTCCAGTTGCGCATGCTGCAGGGCCAGGGGTCTCCTGTGGTCCTGTATGTCCCGTGCATTTCACACTGTGGGGTCAGAGAATCTGTGGAGTGGCCACCTGAGCAGGTGTTGTGTAAGAAGTAATGCTAAGGAGATTCCAGAAGACTATGTGAGACAACATGGTCCCCCAAACCATGAAAGCCCAGCCACAGTCCAGAGCAATTGTCTTTGTTTCCCCTGGAAAATGACCATGGCTGTCACAGTCAGGCTATAGTAAGTGATCTAGAAAGTTTGGGAATTATTCTTAACATGCTAGGTCAGGTAAAGGTTTGGGAAAACATCTGTTTTCCCCTGGTCTTTTTCTAGGCCATCCCAGAGAAGTAAAAATGGGGTGAGTTTCATGTTCAACAAGCCTCACAGCAGCACAGTTCCCATGTTTTCTTTGAAGTGGATCTTGACTCAGATGACTGGAGCCAGTGGGGCTGAGGGCTAGGCTCAAGAACTGAGAAGTATTCTGACTCAGGTTCTCACAGAAGGGACTCCAGCCAGCCAGGGAATGAAATTACCCTTGGGAAGAAAGCAGCCCACATTGCGGGGGTCGCTTAGCTTCCAGGGAAGGCTGGAGTTGACAAGAGAGAAAGGTTGCTCCCTGATGGCTGGGTGCAGGTTAACTTAGGTGGTCCAGTAACCAGCTCCAGAAAACCTTGGTGGATGCCAAGGAACATGGACGATGGAAGAAAAGAGCTGAACAGCAGCCAGATTTGGGCTAGCCTGGGAGCACAAGGCCTGCAGCTGTACCACTATGGTATCTGATCCCATCATATCTCAGAAGCTGCGCAGGGTTGGCCTAGTTTATCCTTGGATGGGAGAACACTTGGGCACACCAGTTGCTGTAGGCTTGGGAGAAGGACCTGGCAACTCACTCCCCCAAAACAATCAGACATTAAAAACCCCATGTATAGCAGAGAAGCATGCAATAGTGTTTCATCTATTGTACATAGGTTCTCTATGAGTTGGACTCCAACTCTATGGCACCTAACAACAGCAACAACAACGAGAGTACAAAGGAAGGAGCACTGTTGTGCACCAGGAACAAGCAGTGTTGGCATGGCCTGCTCCCCAACAGAGACTGTGGGGCCACATCAGGGTGACCCTAGAATCTCCTCCAGGCATCAGGGTGGCCAATGGGAAGGGGCATTGTCAGCACACACTCAGCTGCCCTGGGCCAAGGGGGAGAAGGACCCTGTAGGAAAGGCCTGGGTTGCATGGTTTTACTTTGTGTTCATTCTTGATGAATATGGAACAGAAAATGCCACTTGCTTGTGTTTGTTTAATAGCTATTGTGATATCCCACTGGCTCAGGTGAGAGGCAACATGAGCTACCTCGTATGTCTGTCCTTTCCTTGTTCTGAAGGAAATGACTACTGTTCTGAAGGAAATGAAGTTCAGGAAGGGTGAGGAATGATTGCACCTAGACATTATTTTTATTTTTACTATTATCTACATATTTGATCTCTAATATTTTGATACTACTATTTTCCAAATAGATATTAATGTTGGGAAGACAATTTGCAGAAGGCAATACAAATAAAGTGAACATACATCTGGAATGCCCCAAGAAAACCCATTAGCCTGGTATATGGCCACTAATTTTGGAGAAAGCCCCACAGAATGCAGCCACAAAATCTCTCCCCACTCCAGCTGACCCCTAAGCTGTCTGCTCATTCCTTTATTTTTGCTTATACATCTATTATATCTATTATATCTTCTTCTTCTAGCCTGCTGCTAGCCAGGCTCAATGAATTCCCAGAGGCCCACTCCAACCACATTCAACAAGGGGTTGAGATACCAGTGATCAACTCTCTCAATTTCCAAACTCTCTACCTGGCGTTCTCTGCCACACTCTTTCCATATCTACTTCCTTCCCTCTGTTCTTGGAAGATGGGAATTCCCTCTATATTAGCCCATTTTCTCTTGATATCATACAATACCTGAGGCTGGATGCTTTATAAAGAGAAGAGGTTGACTTATTTCAGAGTTTTGGAGGTTGAAGTGCATGGTGCCAGAACTAGCTCAACTCTGGCTAGGACCTCATCTGGATTGTGGGACAATGGCAGGGTTATGTGTTGGAGGGAGAAATTGCAGGATGAGACAGGCAGCTGGGGAGAGAAGTGGCAGATAACTTCCCACTGGTCCTCCTTTTAAAGTCCCATCTCCTTAAAGAGGAAGAGACTCAACAGGATGGGGAGGGTAGAACAAGAGACTATAATGGTAGGCAAATATGATCAAAGTATTGATATGTGTAGGTGAAAATGCCATAATGAAACCCATCTTTGTGCAATGAAATTAAAAATAAAAACAATTAAAAATAAAAATTAAAAATTAAAACAGGGAAAAAAAGAGATGCCACTGTAAAACAGTGAACAGGACTGATGCCATCCTAGGTAGGATTCTAGTAGGAATGGAAAATTTTAACTGCCTGGCTGGCTTCTGTACTTATCCCTTGCATAAGTTAGGTCAGGAATGTAGTTTGTTTATACCTTAAGTCATATGTTAATGTTAACCATTAACCACTTATTTCTTCCCATCATCTACCTGACCCATGTCAGGAACTTAGAAAAGCCCCTAAACCTAAAGCCTGCCCCTTGGGTGTGGTTTTTGCCTTTGTAACCACTCCCCTCACACAATTGTTCCTTGGGGCCACAGGTTTTGGAGAGATGTTAGTCCTCCGTAGCCACCAGCTTAATAAAGACTCCCTTTTAATTGGCTTTTTTGCTCCTCTGTGGTATGGTTATGATCACAAGTTACAGCACCACCACCTCAGTCCGGCCACACTGGAGACCAAGCTTCCAGCACATGAAACACAGCAGGCACATGACAGCCAAGTCTGCACCATAGCACCCTGCTCTTCTGAAGGTCAGACAACACCATTGTCCTTGTCAGTTTGTTCACTGAAGGTAAGGGGCCACTTGGAGGGGTCAGCATGAGCTGATTGGCCAGTCGCTCAACACATGTGTTCCAGAGAGGATCAAGAACCTAGGGTGGTGAGAACTTCTAATTTCCCTTCTGACCCCAAGACAACACGGTCAGGCTCCAGTGGTGGCAGCTTTCCATCACTGTGACGAGATGCCTGAGATCATCAACCTTGAGGGACAGGTTCTTCCTGCCCATAGTTTCAGAATTTCCAGCATGTGGTTGCCTTGCTCCATGGCCTTCCTACCTCCATGGCCTTTGGCATATCCTTATGGGAGCATGGAGTTGAGGCAGGTCTACTGAATAGAGGCCAGGAAGCAAAAAGAAAGGGAGAAGAGGGACTCGGATCCCAATGTGCCCTTGCAGGGCATATCCTCAGTGACCTGACTTCCTCCCATCAGGCCCCACCCACTAAAGGTTCTTTACCTCCCAGTAGTAACATGGACTAGGGACTAAGCCAGTAACACATGGGCCTTTGGGGGACATTAAGGTCTAAGCCATAGATAGGTGCTATGGCACATGCCTCTAATGCCAGCTACTTAGGAGGCAGAGGCAGGAGGATCACAATTTTAAGCCTACAGGCTGCCTGTGCTTAGTGGTAGAGCACTTGCAAGGTATACTCAAGGCCCTAGGTTTAATGCCCCAGTAACTAACACACACACACACACACACACACACACACACACACACACACAAATAAAAGCCATAGATGCTCTGTGAACCGGAGTCCCACAGTTGCTATATTACTGGGCAAGATAGGACACAGTGACTCTCTGTCATGCAGAGCTCACCATGCATAGAAACATTGTTCCCATTCTTGAAGGTCTCTCTGACGCTCCACCTGCTTCCTTTCTGGAAAGCACTGTGGGCCCCTGCCATGCCCTCCCTGGGAATGAGTTCAATGAAGTACAGGCCATGGGCTGACTATCCTCGCTGCCTCATTGTCACTGACAATTGCTTTCAGATGCTTATCTCTCAAGGTAAAACAAGTCTTTACACACATCAGCAGAAAAAGAAAACTAAGGAAAAAATACAAGAAGCATAAATAGCAATGACATCATGAAACAAGTACTATAATTAGTGATTTATTTTTAAAAAGTGTCTATCTTAGAAAATAAGTTAATGGACTCTGAGGTCTGACTTGGATGCTTGGGGAGTGAACTCATTCAGAGGAAATATTTCAGAGACAGTTAAAAAGCAAATTTCCTCTAAGTCATAGACTAACCTTCACCATTGTAAGGTAAAATCATTCAGAAAATTCTGGACAAGTGCCAAGCAGTTGGTTTATAAATAATAGGAACTAACTTAGTTTGAAATTAAAAATATGGCCCCAGAAGAGCAGAAAATGTGGAGGGTGGATAGAGGGTGGAGAGAAAAGCACCCTGAAAGTGCATTTGAACAGAGGTAAGAGCTGGGTAATTGAGCAAGTCTTGGTATAGAACAGGCCCTGTCAGATTAACTGGGAAGAAGACTGGGGCGTGGGTTGCAGTGTAACGAAGATAATGGAGCCCTTCAGACAGAACTGCTCAGCGGCAGACACTGTGCAGGAGCTGCAAATGTGTGCTGAGTGGGAGAGATGAACCAGAATGCATTTCTCCTCATGATCAATAAAATGTGATAAACATATTGAGGATGGTAATAACACTGCCTTAGGTTCATGTAGTTCATTTATCTTAGGAACACAGCAAATAGGAGTAAGGTGGCCAAATGAGCACTTGGTGGAAGATGACTAAATCTGAAGTCAGGAAATTTCTCAGCAACACCTGATCAGGTGGTGTGGACATGTTCTTCTCTAACCAGGACCTCAGTTTACTTACTTGTGTAATGAATAGTTGGACTGGAGTCAGGGCAGTTGAGCAAATCCACATGTGTGGACTAGAACCAGATGTTTCAAGTATACCCTGAAATTATAGGCAATATTTGCAGTAGATGTGTGCAATTTGTAGGAGTATTGGTTTGCAGCTTTCCTTAGATCACAGAGGGATGTGAGGCTGGGAGAAGATTAAGCACTACTAAGTCTGATGAGGGGCTGGGATTTAGCTCAGTTGGTAGAGCACTGCGCTGCAGTCTCTGAGGTCCCAAGTTCAATTCCCAGCACTGCAAAAATGGGAGAAGGGCCTGGCAATCAACTCCCAAGGCAATCCCGAAACAGTCCACCATTGAAAACCCTATGAGGGTCTCTATGAGTCGGATACCGACTCGACAGCACCTAACAACAACAACAAGTCTGATGATGTCTAAGCAACATTCTGGCTTGTTGATACTAAACTTAATGGAAGATCATGGAAAAATAGACATTTAATGTCCTCATACACATCCAACCCATAATAATTGGTTATTTAAATGCAAACCATTTATGGGGTAATAGTCATACATAATTCTAATGTCACCAGGTTAGGTTTTACATGGGTAAATGTCTTAGTCTGTTTTCTGTTGCTGTAACAGAATACCTGAGATGGGAAAGTGATAAGGAAAAGTGGTTACTTAGCTCACAGTTCTGTATATCCAAGGGCACAGTGCCAGCCAATGCTCAGCTCTGGTGAGAGGCCCATGGCAGGTGGCACCACATGCCCAGAGAGGGGGGTAAGGGTGGGCAGCAAGCACATACGGAAGAAAGCAAACACCTTGGGGGACTTTGCTTTATAACCATGATAATCAGCCCAGTCTGAGAGACCCACCACACCTACCCAGTCTCTTGAGAAAGACATTAAGTCATTCATGAGTTCCACAACCATGACACAATTGTCCCTTAAAGGTATCACCACCTCTCAGTTCAGGAATCTAATTCCAACATGGGCTTTGATGATGAAAAATCACACCCAAACGATAGCATGCTTTAAGTTGGATTTCCCCTAAAGCAGATCCTCGGCTGTGTGAAGATAGTTTCTCTGAAGGAGCCCAAAGAAGCACGAGTGAGTATGTGGTGGGGAAGCCAAGGGGGAGGTGATGTCAGTGAACCTGCTGCTGTTACAGGCAGCTGGGTCCAGTCCCAGCTGGACCTCCAAGGAGCCCTGTCAAAGGCACCTGGGCATTACCCAGCAAGGTGAAGAAGCAGCCTTTACTTATCCAAGGACTCGTGGCCTTCCCCAGTCAAGGTGGTCCCTGGGGAGTAGAATCCGGGTTCTTTGCTCTGGGACAGGCAATCTGCTGTGTGCCTTCAGGTAGGGAAGCAGAAAGGCATGGAGGCACAGGTGGGTAGTCAGCAGGTGAGGATACCCCAACACAGCTCCTTTGTACTCAGTGATGAAGGGGGCAGGAGAGGGGAAGCGAATGGATTGGACATGGCACCAGGGTTCCTTTGAGCCTTCCCTGATGACTGTCCCCACAAGCCATTGGCCTGTGAGCCTAGAGCCAGTGTGTGGTAGAGGAGTCTTACCAGACACCTGCCCAGATCGCATAGGGTGCTGTGCAGGAGGCTCCAAGAGGAGAACAGGGAGAATGGGAGCCGCCCAGGGCCTTGTGGGAGCCATCACAGTTCTTACCATGGTTCCTATACCCCTATTGTTTATTTCTGTCTCATTTCAACATCCTCAGGGCTAAGGCTTCACTGGCAAAGTGACCCAAGTCAGTTTTGAAGGTAATATAGAAGCTGGGGCTTTCCCCCCAGGATTCTTGGATCCACATAATTGCATGGGGCTCTGAATGTCCCTGGGAAACAAAGTACAGAAGACAGCAAGTCACCTCTTCCAAGGACCCCTGGATCCTTCCTAATACCAGAGTGGGCTGGCTGGTGTTTGAAATTGATTTAGGGAGCAGGAAGGGGTGGGTCCAGAGGGCAGCCAGCACAATGCTGTGTTGTAGGGGTGATGTCGGTCCAGGAGGGGCCAGGCTGGGATGAGGGCCCCTGAGACATTGCCAGGAGAGGGGCCTCCAGGAGGCCAGCTGTGGGATGGCTGGCCAGGCCACCCCTGCCCAGGGCCCTCAGGCCCACAAGTTGCTTGCCTCAAACTAAACCAGGTGCGCAGCCCTGACACCTTTCTGTCTGCTATCTTCTCATCCACCTCTCTTCTATGAAAATATGAAATGTGCTCTTGCTTGGCCTAGCCCGTCAGTCACTTTCTTGTTTTTGTGACCAAACAACTGACAGCCACATCTTTAGGCAGGGGAGATTTATTTTGGCTGAAGACTTCAGAGGGTCAGTCCATGTCAGCCTGGTCCCCTGCCCTCAAGCAGAATATCACAAGGGCAGGAGTGTGGGGTGGACAGCTGATCACATCACGGGGAAGAGGAAGTAGAGAATGAGACAGGAGGCATGGCCCAATATCATCTTAAAAGGCCTGCCTCCTGTGGCCTGCTTCCTCTAGCCTGGCCCACCTTCTAAACTGTCCCTCACCTCCAAAAATAGCATAGCCAGCTGGGCACCAAGTGTTCAAAACGTGAACCTGTGAGGGGCATTTTATATTTAACCCAAAACACCTGTGTCCAGACATCAACAACTACAACAACAAACATGACTTCCACTGCCCTGGTGAGGAAGACCTTGAGCAAACAGCATCTAGATCCAAACCTACTCCCCAGGGGCCCTGATGCAAAGAGGAACTAAGTCAGAATCAAACAGCAGGGGTGGCACATTCACATGCATCAGAACATCTCTACTGGGGGAAAGACCTTGCTCTATTTGCAAGAGAAGTGCTGGGTCTGCAGGTATCTGTAGTGAGGGGGCCCTGGGAGGCTCCTCTCCCCTGAGGGAGGCTCCAGCACATGTCTTGCCTGGAGGGTGAGGAACAGTGTTGCTGGGGGCCTGATGACTGTGTGCAAAGTCCTCTTCCAGGGGGCCACCAGATCCCAGGACACAGCTCTGGCCCCTGGACTCATAAGTAAAGTGGAAGAGAGCCCCAAGGTGGAAAGCCACGCAAGCTGGAGTGGTTTTTGGCAGATGGCTTGTGCGGTACACAGGTCCAGGGCATCCTAAGGGATATTTAGACCCAGGATGTGAAAGATGGTATGTATGTTTGCTCCAAATTTGCAGATTTCCTTTGTCAGGTAGGAACTGTTATTAACCTTATTTTTAAGCTGAGAAAACTGAGGGAGACAAAAAACAAAAAAACAAACAACAACAAAAAAAAACACGTGTTTGAGGTCCCAGAGCTAGCAGGGCTGGTGTCATAGCCGCAGTCTTCACTGACAGTCTCCCCAAATGTGCCACCTCCAGGCAGGGCAGTCACTGCAGGGGATTTCAAGGTCCTTCCTGGTGTCAGAGCCCATGAACTCATAAGGGGAGGGCATCGATTGTGGGAGGGGAGAAAAGTGGGGGCAGATCTGGCTTAATCTGATTAGCAGGGCTCCCACAGGCAAAGGTGCAGGTAATGGGACTGCTCCTTCTGAGTTGTCCTTCCTCCCTTTTGCCCTGCTGCCCCTTGCCCATCCTCTTGCACAAGAGAAGATGGCTGTGACAACTGCTAAATGACATTCTTAGGGTTATAGAACCCAGGGCACCCCATCACCTTTGAAACCTTCCCTAGTTTAAGTTCAATTAGTAAATACTCATTGTGTTATCAACTACCACAAAATATATGAATTAACTTGCAGGAAAGTAGCATGTCTGTCTAGACAGAAAATGTAGGAGCTGGCCCCAGGAGGAGAGGGATTAGTGAGAAGATGCACCTTTGGCAGTGAGAAGACCCCTCCACTCACCCTAGCAATAGCCTTTCTGTGGCATTGTTCTGCCTTTTGTCTCACAATATTATTCAGCTAGTGGGGTGCTGTGGCAGAAAAACTAGCCAAAACCAACCTACTGGAGGGAGAGATTTATTGGGAGCTCATAGTTAGAAGATTTCTGTTTCATAGAGGCAGGGCAGGCATAGCAAGGCCTATGGCAGGAAACCTCACATCATGGCAGATCAGAAGCAGAAAGAAGAGAGAGTGATTGGAACAGCAGGTTGGGATAAAAACCTCCAAAGGCTCATCCCCAGTGACTCATTCCTTCAAGCTAGAACTGGCCTCCCAAGTTCTACAACCTCCCACCACTAGTTGGGGACCAAACGTTCAAACACATGACCTTTGGGGGACATTTTAGATCCTAACCATAACACCCTCTGTGCCTTCTTTTCCCCCTCACAAAATCCCTGTATGCTCCTGACCCTCCCCCTCCCAGAAGGGCTTTGTGACAAGAGTCCTTTCTTTTCATTGAGCTGGTTTCTCAAATGAATTCACTTTCTATGCCTCAACACTTGGTCTCTGGACTTGATTTCTGGGGCAAATGGCTGGACCTAGTTTGTTAAGACTCCTCAAAACTGCATGTGGAGGATGCAGCCTGTCAGTGGCAGTGGGAGACGCAGCCATCAGCTGCCACCTGTAACCTGAGAAGTCCCCCTCCTAGGGACCTCCACTCAGGTGAAGCGAGCTCCCTGGCTCCATTGCAAAAATGAATTTCAGGATGAATCCGAGTGAAACCAAGGTAGTGAGCTTATTAACTAGAGATATGAGACAGTACACATTTTAGATTTAAGTTTGGGCATTCTGAGAGAGAGAAAAGATATCTAAGAAAAAATAATAGTACACATTCCAAGATAAGGACAGGGTTTCTCAAGAAAGAGAGTCGTATCTGAGTGTCTTAACAGTAGCAACATGTTTTGTGGCTGTTGAAGTTACATTGCTCCAAAGATGTAATCTATAACAAAGTTTATAGATTGTTGTTGTTGTTATGTGCTGTCTAGTTGGGTCCCTCTCATAGTGACCCTATGTACAAGAGAAAGAAACATTCCTTGATTCTGCGCTAGGTACACGATCTTATTTATGTTTAAGCCCATTGTTTCAGACACTGTGCCAATCCATCTAGTTAAGGGTTTTCCTTTTTATTCATTGACCTGACACTCTCCCAAACATGATATCCTTCTCCAGGGATTAGACCCTCCTCACTTCATGTCTCAAATATATCAGATGCAGTGCAGCCATCCTTGCTTCCAAGGAGCACTCTGGTTGCAATTCTTCTAGGACAGATCTCGTGGTTCTTTTGGCAGTCCATGGTATATTCAATATTTGTCTTCAGCATCATAATTCAAAAGCATCAATTCTTTTTCTGTCTCCCTTATTCAATGTCCAGCTTTCACAACTATATGATGTGACTGAAAATACCGTGGCATGAGTCAGGTGCACCTTCATCTTCAATGTGACATCTTTATTTCTCAATACTTTAAAGAGGTCTCTTGCAACAGCTTTTCCCAATGCAATGAGTCTTTTGGTTTCGTGACTGCTGCTTCCATGGGTCTTGATTATAGAACCAAGTAAAGCAAAATCTTGGAGAACTTCAATCTTTTCTCCATTTATCACAGAGTTGTGCACTGATCCAGTTGTAAGGATTGTTATTTTGTTGATGTTGAGGCATAATCAATACTGAAGGCTGTGTTCTTTAATATTGATCAGTAAATGTTTCAAATCCTCTTCCCTTTAGCCAGTAGAAGATGGAATAGTATTTCAGAGTGAGCAGCTTCTTTTTCTTCCCATGCCCCCTTAATTTCTCCTGTCTTTCTGTCCTGCCTCTGCTGGAACTTTAATTCTGGTAACAGTAAGAGTCTACCCCCCTCAACCTTCTCCCCCTAGCACACATATCTAAGTGTGAGTGTATAATGCTACCTATATCTAATTATCTGTCCAGCTGTTGTAGGTGGCATTCATTGAAACATACCAAATGTCAGACACTGCTGGGATTTTTGCCATGCTTTTAAACCCATACGATGTCTTTAAGTGTTTCAAAGAGGGGGCTCTCCTGGCTCACTTTCATACCCCACTTTTACTTTTTCATAAAGGGCATAATATATTTTTGATCTTAGAGAATTAGAGAATTAGAAGAAATTCAAAGAATTTTTTAAAGAACAAGAGGCAGAAGGGAGTGCAGCTCAGAGGTAGAATGCTTGTATAGCATGGGAGGCCCTGGTTCATCCCCTAAACACACACACACACACACACACACACACACACACACACACACACACACACAGGAAAAGAAAGGTGACAGCCTGCTGGCACAGAAGGGCTGTTGGCAGAGTGGGCAGAGAATGCGGGAGCCCAGGCACCCCATCCAGCAGCCATGACGGCCCTGGGGGCTGAGGCCCTGCTGCTCCCAGGCCTGCGCTGGCCTGTGTGTGTCCAGGGCAGAGTCCTCCCTCCCAGCCTGTGTTTAATCCTGTTAACTGGAGGCAAGGATGCGAAAATGACACAAGACACAAACAGGGGAAGATGCACAAGTGACAATTACTGCTCACCACAGTCACTAATGTTTTCCCAGCACTTCAGGCTTCCTGTGAGTTTTTCACACCTTCCCTCTTTTAATGGGTATAGAAGTAAGGCAGACGTGCACAGGTGTGCCCATGGCACGATGCCTTGCACACTCCCTCCCTCCTTGTCATGCCACCTGCTCCGGAGCAGATGGTGGTGCTGGGTTAGCTCTGCTGCCACCTGCAGAGCTAAATAGATGCTAGCTTTCCAGGAGCAGAGACAGCGTCCCAGAGAGCAGGCCGCAAGTCCCAAAGCGGCCCTTCACCTTCATCCTACAGCTCAGCTTGTGCTCTCCAATCAGGTAGCTACTACCAATGGGCAGCTTTTGATTAATTAATTAATTAATTGTCAGTACTTATGTATTGAATCCAGGACCTCACACATGCTAGGCAAGACCTCTATCACTGAACTGTACCCACAGCCCCTTTTTACTTTTTATTTTAAGACAGGGTCTCACTAAGCATAGGCTACCTGTGGCCTCAAATTCAGGATCCTTCTGCCTCAACCTCCCTGAGTTGCTGGGATTACAGGCATGGACCATGGCACCCAGCTCCACACATGCAGCTTTTAAAACAGAAGTGAATTTGTTAAAATGAGATTAAAGCCAGCTCTTTGGTGGCACTAACCACATTGCAAACCCTCTGTAGTTCATGGGGCTGATGGCTCCCATCCTGGACAGCACCAGCAAAGACAGGTCCACCATGGTAGGATATGGGACAGCACCAGGCCCTTTGCTGCCCTCTGACTATCATGGGTCCTTTTCTATTAGCTCTGGAGCTTCCACTTGGCATGGAGGTATGGAAGAGGGCAAGAAGCCAGCCTACTGGGCATGTGTCCCTGATGGTGGGAGGCACCTTATGCGCACCAGTGTGAATCCCTTAGAGTCCTCCAACCTGGGTGCCACTGTCCCCTCTATAGTTTAGAAAAGTGACGCCACTGAGTGCCATAGGCTATCGGACTTGGCCCCACCCCCTCCATGGGCCTTGTGAAATGCTTGAATAAGGCTCTCACCCCCCACTATCACTTCTATCCCCCCACTTCTAACCCATAGGAAACTGGGTACCGTGGTTTCAATATGAAATGCACTCTTTGGGGAAGTTGTGGAAACTTGGGCAGGTGGGACCTAAACTGGAGGAGGTAGGTCACTGGGAATGTGTCCTTGGGAATATATTATGTTTATTATCCCTGCTCCTTCCTATCACTCTCGCTGCTTCCCATCCTCCAAGAACTGAAGACTATCTCCAGCCGCCATGATCTTCGGCCCAAGCACACGGGGCCACGTGACCACAGACTGAACCCTCTGAAACCATGGGCAGAAATAAATCCTTCCTCCTTTACGTTGCTGATGCCGGGTGATTTGGTCATGGTGATGCAAAGGGAACTATCACCCTGGGTTAACACATTTGAGCTGGGGGAGGACAGTGACAATGCTGTGGGCAGCAGGCACACAGCAGGTATGCCTTGAGAACTCATGCTGTCCATCTCCAAGATAACCCTGTCCAGTCTACTGCCTGGCTGGCTGTTTGAATCTGGGTAAGATATTTTATATTTCTACAGCTCAATTTCCCCAGTGATTCTGAGCATCAGCTTATTCAAGATTTCCAATAATAAAGGATCCAGATGTGTTAAAGGAGTTCTTAGAGGTTCTGGGCAAAGCTATTTATTGTAGCGATTACCCAAGTTTCCACTGAAGTCATGGTGCTCTGACTGAAGAGGCCAAAGACAGCCAGGTAAAAGGCAGTAAGCACAACATAGAACCAATGCCTGCCTGTAGTAAATTTAGTCCAAAGGTGGCAGCATGACTTGTAGCTCCTGCCCAGACCTGCAGCACCTAGGGGGAAGCTGGGTCTGCCCAGTATCACTGAGGCTCAAGGACCTTCCAGAAGCTGCTGGGGGCAATCAAGTGGTCTGAGTTATTCATGTGTCCTTGGGCCTACTATTTAATTTTGACCCTGAGTTTTTTTGAGACAGGGTTTCAGAGTGGCCTCAGATTTGGAATCTTCCTACCTCAGTCTTCTGAGTGCTGAGTCACAGTGCCCTATTCTGAGTTTTCTGTATGTTTGTTGTAGTTGTTGAGTGCTGCTGAGTTGTGTCCAACTCATAGCAAACTTCATAGGGTTTTCAATGGCTGATTGTTCCAGGAATGCCTCGGGAATGGATTGCCATGTCCTTTTCCCATTTTTGTGGTGCTGGGAATCAAACCTGAGACCTCAGACACTGCAGAGTGATGCTCTACCAACTGAGCTAAATCCCAGCCCTCATGTATGTTTGTTGTTGTTGTTGTAAGGTGCCGTCGAGTCGGTATCCGACTCATAGCGACCTTCTGTACCACAGGGGAAACACTATTATCAGTGCTTCTCTGCTGTTCATAGGGTTTTCAATGGCAGATTGCTTTTTGGGAGGGGGTTGCCAGGTCCTTCTCCCAAGCCTACAGCTTCTGGTATTCCCAGGTGGTCTCCCATCCAGGTACTAACCAGGCCTGACCCTGCTTAGCTTCCGAGATCTGACGGGATCAGATGCCACAGGGCTATGGCTGCAGGCTCTCATGTATGTTTAGTGGGGACAAAATCCCGTCCAGGGCTTTGGCACAGAATGAGGGAGAGTCAGGCATAGGCGTGACCTATGAACCCCCCAAGCACAGCTGTTACCTCTTTAAGAGTGAAGGACTGAGGCTTGCAGAGGGTGTCCCCAGCCTCTGAGTTTACACAGACTCCTCCCCAGCTCTGCTGGCCCCAGCTTCCTCTGCCCACAGTGCCCCTAAGTGTATCTGCTTTGATCCAGTACTTGACCCCAGCCACCCCCAAATCCATGGTTATTTCATGGCCTTTGTGGAGTGCGGGGGGCTTTGCTCTTGCACACTCTCCAGTCACATTTCTGCCTGCTCCCAGTGTCTGATTTGCTACTCCTGAGACAGCTGAGACTCTCGGTGCAAACTTTAAGTGGATCTAGACAGAGTAAGGGGTGAAGACAGCCTGGAGCGGACATCTGCCCTGCACTAGGCAGCCTGGGCTGAGGACCTGCGCTGGGCTGGACCAGCGAGTCCCTCCCCACGAGTCCCTCCCCAGCTTGCTTTCCCCTGGCACTGTCCCACTGCCTCCATTCCAATGAGCTGCCCTACTGTTGGGCTCCCACAGAGGGGGTGAAGGCAGCCAGGTGAGCCTGGTCATGGCAGGGTCTAGGCCAAGAGGCCACCTAAATAAAGGTTGCTGATCAATAAAACAAACTACAATATAAAATATACTCTGCCCTCCTGCCTTACTGAATACATCTTCAGATGTCCTTGAACTCTTGAAATCCCGGGGATTATCCTGCTGGGAGGGGGCACTGCACAGAGGGCCACCCGCAGTCCAGGGTGACTCCATTTTCTCCCTGCTTCCAGCTATGCCTGCACTATGCACCTCTCTGCCTGGGCATAGGGGACACCCTGGCCACATGTCCTAGCTCTGGCTACAGCCTTTGGCTAGCATCTGTTATGGGGGTGCCCATGGCATAGTGGCTGGCTGTGTGTTCCCCCTAGGGGGAATGTTCTAGGGAAGGTGCTGGCAGAGGCCCTGGGGGAGCCCAGGTAGTGTGACAGCTACCTCCAGGACACCGGATGCTCCCACAAACTCCCTCCTCCGAGCCAGCTCTCCCAACTCTGAGCTATTTGTCGGTGAGGGGTCCAGCTATACATCTAAATTGTATGGTTTTGTTATTGCTCCCTTATTTTCTGCTGTAGGAATCACTTTTGGCTTCCCTCCAGAGCACACAAGGGTGGGACTTGTTTCCTCACCCACTCCTGCCCCTCATATGGGAATTTCCATCTCCCAAGCTCCCATTTGGTTATATCAGGAGTATTCATGTGTACATGGATATAATCATATAAAGATCACTCGCCAGAGAGCCATATAATATGCACAATTACCTTGGGCTCTTTTGGTGCATTTTGAAAAAAATGTTCTTATGAAGCTAAAAATTATCTTGGCTTTTTGTATGCTCAATTCCTATGGATTCACCACTAATTCATACTCTGACTCCATGCCCATTACCCAAAACAAGGCTCAGCAAACAATGGCCTGAAGGTCAGATCTGGCCTGCTTGCCCTTTACTAAACAGTTATACTAGAAAATAGTCCTGAATTATAGAGTGTCTACAGCTGCCTTTGCTTCAGAATGGCAAAGTCAAGTGGTTAAGACAGAGGTTATATGGCCTGTGAAACCAAAAATATATACTATTTGGCCTTTTAAGAAAACAACTGTTACCTCTGGACTGAATCTTATAAGAGCAAAAAGTATTCCATGTATTCTATTCTCTTTTTTTGAAGAAAAAAACTTAACACTTATTAATTATACATTTTGACAGGATTCAGCCTGATGTTTCCGTGAATTGCACAGCATGCAATGATCAAATCCAGGGACCCTCTAACCTGTTCTTCTGGGACTCCTCATTCTCTGGGGTTAGAGCACAGCTGTCATCCTAGGTTCACTTTTTTATCCTGGGGTCCCCCAAGGCCCCTGTGTCAAGATGTGCTCCCTTTTCTGGACCTCTTGTCTTCCTCTTCCTTGGTTTAACCCTTGTTTTGGTGGAGCACACCCTCCAGCAACCTTCTGTGAAAGGACATGTGGCAGATAATTTTTGAAACCTGCTTGTTGTCAAGTATGTGTTTATTGCAAGTTTGGTTAGGAACAGAATTATTGGTTGCAGATCATTTTTCCCTCAGAATTTTGAAGATATTGATCCATTGTTTTCTATCATCCAATATTGTTGCTGATGTATCCAAAGCCACTCTGATTCCTGGGCTGTTACAATGCTTTTTTGCCCCTTCTTCCTCTCTTAGGAATCATTTTGATTCTTCTCTTGGCTGTGATTTCAGAATTCATGTTTCCTACTTCTTCCTACCTCTGTCTTGATTTTCTACCACCCAGATGATTTTCCTAATTTTCTCTTCTAGTTCTTCCATTACATACTCCAATTGTGTGACCAGGTTTTATTTTTACTTGGGTGTATATGTGTTCTGTGGGGAGAAGGATGTGGCAATCCACTCCCAAGGCAATCCTGAAACAATCAGCCATTGAAAACCCTATAATGGCTGCTATGATTCGGACACAACTCGACGGCACCTAACAACAACAACAATATGTGTTCTGTGTTCTCTGTATGGCTGTCCCTGTAGAAACTTTTTCTATCTTTTTCCTGTTAGATGCTGTACTGGACATTTCCTGAGTTCTGCCTCCTATCCTGTTGCCCCATCTGTCCTCCAGCCATTGCTGCACTGAAGCACATGGCACAGGGTGCTTGCCCTGAGAGCCCAGTCCCTGGAGCCCTTCGTCTTTTGTTTCCTGTGTCAGGGAAAATGTCACCTGCAGAACTCAACTGGCACAGGTGTGCTATCTAGCAGACCAGGGAGGTTGTGCCCCAGGGGCACCCTGGATGATAATGGGGTGTGGCCATGGTGGGGAGTGTAAGTGCTCCCCTCTCCTATCTCTCATGTGGGTGACTCTGAGTTACATTCCACAGGAGTTCCCAGAGGAGTCCCCATGGCCCACAGTGTCAACCTGCTCAGAAAGGACAGACTGAACCATCTTCTCTGCTTATTTTCCTTCTTCTGCTTTTCACTCTTTTTCCCTAGCATCATCTTCCCTGAATAATTCACCTTTGTCAAAATTTTCTCTCAGCCTCTGCTCTCCTGCTAGGACTTTAAGTTAGACCACTCATTATCTATGGGGCCTGGTGATCCTGGGGTGTCTGCACAGTGCTTTAACACAAATGATTGGGGCTAGGGGTGTAGCTCAGTGGTACAGCACTGTGTGTGGCCTTGGGTTTAATCCTCAACACCAAGAAAAAGAAAAGAAACAAAAAAAGAAAGAAAGGAAGAAAGGAGAAAAGAAAAGAAAGAAAGAAAGAAAGAAAGAAAGAAAGAAAGAAAGAAAGAAAGGGGAAAAAAGTAGAAAACATAAGAGTAGGGAGATAAAAATGACAGAGACCCGGAGTCCCAGAGTTAAGACATGGTGTGTCCCGGCCTCAGCCCAGCCTCAGCCTTCCTGGAAGGTTAGGGAAAGCCCAAGTTCATTTTTCCATTGGTGCAAGGTGATGCCACAGGGGAATGTCTCTTCACCAGCCTGCATGTTAAGAGAAAAACAGCTACAACGGGGTTATGCTGAATTTGAATCATTTTTGACACTGATGCTTGGCTCTTATAAAATCCATTTGAATAGAATGAGTAAAGAATAGAAGTTGGTGGAGAATGATGAGTCACTTTGAAATAAAACTTTATTAGTTCTTCGGTGCTTTGGCAGGACATCTAGTTCTGATACATCATGGACATGACAATCAGTAATTTGAAATGGAAGAAAACATTCATAGTTGACAAAGGAGGGTATTACAGACTGATTATTGCTTTCACTAACTCTAACCATGGATTAAAGAGAAAATGTCCCTCAAACTAGGTCAACATTTCAAAGTTCATCTTTAATTTCATCTTGGAAATCTGCCTCTCTTCAGTGGACAGCAGTGTCCGTAGAAAAGTAGCCTGCTTGTGTCCTGTTTTCAGTTTTGTTGGTTGATCCCCCTGCAATGAATTGGCTGTCAGTCACAGAAGACCTGACAGTGGTGTAAACAGAAGGAGGCTGTGTCTCGCCACATAATAAGGCAGAGGTAGGCGGTTGTGGCCATTGGTTCAAAGTTGAAGACTCTGGTGTTCTCTTGACCTTGCTTTCACATTTGCAAAATGGCTGCTGCAGTTCCAGCCATGAAACATGTTCAACGTGAAATGAAGAGGCCAAGGAAAGGGCTCCATCAACTGGATCTCTTCTGTTTTATTGAGAAAGCAAAATATTTCCGAGAGGCCTACAGGATTCCTTTGGCTCTCTTGGCCAGAACTGGTTAGAGGATCCCCACCCCAGCTGCAAGGGAAGTGGGGAAACCAGGCACAGGATGTCTTTTTCCCGGGGCTGCATCAATAAGCCTCCATGAAACTGAGATTCTGATAGTAAGGAGGAGGGATGGGTGTTACATTGATTTTCAGTACCTGGAAAGATGAGGTTTCTTAAGAAGTGATTTATTGATGGGGGACTCTAAGGAGAATTCCATGAGGAAGTAGAGACATCGGTGGTGAGAGGTCTAGCCTTATCAGAAGTCTAGTCTGTGCCTATATGGAGGACATCATTCTCTGTTGCTCCACTGAGGGACAAAGTTTCTGGCCCCTCTTCTTGGATCTGAGTGTGCCTGTGGCCACTCTGATCATAGGACATGGTGGAAATGAGGCTGAGCTTGTTACCAGGCTCAGGGCTGAGTGACTGGCAGCTTCCATTCCCTCTTCCTGGCAACACTTCCTCTTGAACCCTGGGCCACTGTGTAGAAGCCAACAACCCTGTGAAAGAGACCACATCAAGAGCCACAGGTCTATAAAGGGAGAGGAGCCTTCCCGGCCTTCCCTTCCAACTGTCCCAGCAAGGTGCCAGGCTCATGAAGAAATCCGCAGAACACTCTAGGCCTGTCCAGCTGCCCTCTAAGCACAGACACCACAGTCCATAAATACCAGGAGGAACAGAAATTACCCAGCTAAGTCCTGCCAGGTCCCTTCCTGTAAGATGGCAATGTAATAAAGTGTTGTGGTAAGATATTGAGTTGCAGGGACTGTTATGCCACATAGAGAACTGGAATCCAAGGGTTGTTCCATCTGAGGCAGCAGCTGGGCCCTTGTGCACCTAAGTAAGTCTTTGTGACAGGAAGGCCAGGGGTGGGGGAAGATTTCCAGGCAAGGGATTTCCTACAGCCCTGGGGAATTTTCCATTCACCTAGGGCAGTTTTCCAGGGAGGGTCCAGTTGAGGACTTGGCAGTAAACTACCAGAAGCTAGCAGTGGAGGTACCAGCCAGATAATAGCCACCTGGGTGAGGGACAGCAATAAACCTTCTTCTGTGGACAGCTCAGGGTCAGCTAGAGGGGACATGCACACACACCTGCAAACACACACGCACACATACAGAAATTGCCCAGCACATGTTTAGATCACTAAACATAAGCACATGTGTGCACACTCACCACACATGCACACAAACGAAATCATGTGCAGCACTCAATACACACATGGTGTACATGCACAGTGAGTCCACAGAGATGCATACACACATGTACACATGCCTGTGCACATACACACATATGTTTAGATAAGCATATAAGTGGCTTTTAAATATCAATAGAAATACTTCATTACATTTTCTATCAATTGTGAAAACCAAGCAGCACATTTTCAGTCCTCACTGATTTTCCCATCTTTTTATTTTACACCTTTCCCTCCCTGTCCTTCTCTCTCTCTCTCTCTCTCTCTCTCTCTCTCTCTCTCTCTCTCTCTCCCTCCCTCTCTCTACTCCTCTTACTCTTTTGTTTTCCCTTGCTTGTGGCCACTGTATTAGACAGCGGTGCATTGCTGTGGCAGGTAAACCAACCAAAATGAACTTATGGTAGGAAAGATGTATTGGGGACTCACAGAGGATCTTAATCCATAGAGGCAGGAGGATATGATGGCAGTGCAGCATGGGTGGAGCAGGTGTCAGACAACTTCACATCATGGTGAATTAGGAATAGAGAGTGACCTAAACTGCAGGTCCAGGTAAAAGCTGCCAAGGAACTACCCCTAGTGATCTACTTTTGCAAAGATCTTCCCTCCCAAAGTTCCATTACCTCTCAGGATAGTGCCACCAGTTGGGGACCACACATTCAAAAACATGACCTTTGAGGGACTTTTTAGATTCAAATCATAACAGCCACATTCTAGCAAGGAGGGGGTGCCAGTCCCTAAAAAACAGCTGTGGTGGGCCCACAATATCCAGCTTATGAAACACAGTGATGGTCTCTGCAAGTGCGTGGATCTCATCACAGAGACTGGAATAAGGAATCTACAGAAATGAAAGCTGCTCCTGCAACCTTGGTGTGTGGCCACCAACAATATGATGGCATTGCAATACAACACAAGATGTGGGACTACTTGGATGGACTACAGTCTCGTGATTAGATTACCTGAAGACTCAACCATCCGTAGGCTCATTCACTCATTCAGAGGGTATTACTAAGCACTTACCTGGTATTAAGACCAGAGAGCAGAGTGACATCATCTGAGCATTGGATCTGACTTGAGGATACCAAGGCCCACAGGTGACCTTTGCTACTCTCAAGCCATGTGATGTCATTCTACCCTTTGCTTTGCAGAGTTTTGTTCAGACTTCAGAAAATGTGCATGTGGTGCCCAGCACAGTGCCTTGAAGAGCAGAGGACCTGCATGGCTCTCCTGCTCCTTCCTGTGAATTTAATACTTTGACGCCAGAAAAGGGATGATCAAAGGTCACACCAGGGTCTACTGCCATTCTCATGACTAATTATGTCTTTTTCTTTTCCTTTTCCTTTTTTTTCTTTGTTCACAAAATAGGGCGACATTGTTTTTACATTTTATACAACATGAATAATACTGCATAAAAGGTGGTCAGAATAAACAGTGAAAAATAGGGAAGATCAATAAATAGTTCAAAACAATAAAATATATCACATAGAAGATGGCATCAAAGTATATGTTCACTGTCTTGGGATAGCTAGATGTCAGTTTGGAAGTGTAGCCTGGACAGTCCCCCCTTGGGTAGGTGCCACAATGCCCACCGTTTTTACATATAGGGAAACTGAGGCATAAAGAGGCTCCTTAACTTGCCCATGCTTACACAGCCAGTGGGTTGTAGCATCAGAACAGGAAGTTTGGCTGCAGAGCTTCAGCCCCAACTACATCCCACCCCACACCATCACAAGCTACCACGAGAACCCTTGAGAATCAGCATCTGCCCACCTCCATCTCCTGGCCCACACTGTCATAAGGCAGTCTCTGCTCCATTGTCCCAACTCCTGGCGTCCTCACAACTAACCTGGCACTTTGTTGTTGCTGTTGTTGTTAGGTGCCGTCAAGTTGGTATCCAACTCAGTGACTCTGCATACAACAGGAGAAACACTATTGTCAGTGCTTCTCTGCTGTTCATAGGGTTTTCAATGGTGGATTGATTTTTGGGAGTGGGTTGCCGGGTCCTTTTCCCAAGCCTACAGCATTGGTGTTCCCAGGAGGTCTCCCATCCAAGTCCTAACCAGGCCCGACCCTGCTTAGCTTCTGAGATCTGACAGTATTGGATGCCACAGGGCTATGGCTGCAGGCACCTGGCATTCTTTTTCATGAGATGTGTCCTTTGCTCACTGGTTCCCTTCACCTTTCTGTGCTTGTTGAGGACCCACTTCCTCTCTAGCTCTGACCTCACCTCCCAGGGAGGTCACTGCTGAGCATCTCAGAACAGTTGGTGTTGGTCCTCTTGTGTCAGGATCAGGGCTTCTCAGCCTTTCATGGGCACATGAACTGCCCAGGGTCTTGTTAAAACACAGGGTCTAACCACACTCATCTGCAGGGCCTGAGCTTCTGTATTTTTAATAAGATTCTAGGTGAGGCTGGTGTGTCTGGTCCAGAGACCACAGTTGGAGCAACCCAGCCCTAGCGCCTCCTTTGCCCTTTCCCCTGCCAGGCGACCTTCACAGGGCAGTGCTCTGCCTGTGTCCATCCCATTGTGTCCACGGGCGGCCTCACCAGCATGGTCAGGTACATCCCATTTCTACCCCTCAATCATTTATCTCAGTACCTCGCATAAGAAGTAAAACATATGCTTTAATTTTCTTCAATTACATCTAAAGGACAACTCAATGCCACAAGTTAGAAATCATCTAAATAAAATGTAAATAAAGGAGTGAACACAAGCAAGTTGAATTTAAGTCATCTTTTTTTTTAATCAGAACTCAAAATGTAAGAAGAGACAGATGTCTGTGAAACACAATCAGTCAAGAATAGAAGTTCAGGAAACGAATGGCAGACTTGCAGATAAATAAAGTCCAAGTACGCACATCTGCCCATAATTATCTTAGCCAGCAGCCCATGAAATAACAATCCTACAGCTGATAATTTCTTCTATTTGTTTAACTTAGGGGCCTATGTAGTGCCACAAAAGTGTCTGAAGTGCTGAGCAGCCAGAGTGATAAAAAGGACACATGTGAATTGTACCACTCAATCTGAGGAGCTTGTTTCAGCCAACTATGCCTCACCTGGCAGAATAACAGTCCCCTTGTCCTCCTGGAGGTTCCCAAAGCACATACTGGGCACAGGAATGGGCAAGGTGCAAGCCCTGACAGGAAGGAAGGAGACACAGGAGAGAGACTGGCTGTGTCTGCATCCTTACCTTTCTCCTGCCAAAAACACTATGAGAGGAGAGCCTGGGAATCCTTTATAGGGATGGGGCTCAGAAATGGCCAGGATGATGGCGCTAGGAGAACAGAAAGAGCCCTGGATATCAGAATGAACTTCATGGCCCATGGCTGCTTTGCAAGTGGTGTTGAAATGCAGAAGACCATTCACAGAGATGCGTCTTACTTAGAGAGACAGCTGCTTCCTGCAGTGACTCTGAGCCTTTCCCTGTTTTAGTGAGTGCTATGGATCACATTTTGCTTCCTGGAGTCATAGCATGTTGGAAACAGAAAGGATCCAGAAAGCAAACCCTCAGAAAGATTAAGCCCCGTCCCCAGGGCCACAACACTACCTAATTAAAGGTGAAATCAAAAGGGAATCTCAGTTTCTAAGCTACTCCCTGCTGTTTCCCTCCCATCACCGGAAGCTCAGACACGTTGCTTGGGCCAGAGGGAGCAGAGCTTCAAAAAGATCAGAGGAGTCTGCCCTCAAGGCCTTCTCACAGTAGCCCTGAGGCTCCCCAGAGAGTGGGTGCCTGGCCCTGCCTCCTCCTCCCCTCACAACCACAAGATTTTGATGCTGGTGGCTATCTAATGTATGCTGGAATTTTACAGACAAGTCATGATGAAGGTCATAGATTTGGGACACCTCATGAGGCTCAGACAGACATGAGTCTCAGAAACCAACTCCAAATCCAGGACAATTCCCACATACTCAGAATCATTAAGTTTAAAAAGTGTTCATATGGCAGGAAGTGGATGTTTTTGTAAGAACATGGGCCTCCTCCTTTAATGGTGTGCTGAATCACCCTCATAGGACCATCGCCACAGTTCATCACAGTCAGCACACCCAGGCCTTAGAGGTTCCGGAGGGCTGGAGTTTACCTCAGTTGGTAGAGTGCTGTTCTGTTCTCTAGGAGGTCCTGAGTTCGATCCCCAGTACCACAAAAACTGGAGAAGGCTGGAATGAATCACATTAAGGTGTACATTAAAAATTAAAAAAAAAAAAAAAAAAACTGGAGAAGGACCTGGCAACCCACTGAAGAAACAAACCCCAAACAATCAGCCATTAAAAACCCTGTGAGGATCACTATTAGTTGGACCCAACTCCTTCACATCTAGCAACAATAAAGAGGTCCTAGAGCTGACTATTGGATAGAAGTTGCCCCTGAGTCACTCATGTAATCCTTACTGCTCTGCCTTGAGGAGGAAATACTGTATTAGGAAAATTAAGCCTAGTTTGGTTGACTTTAGTCAGAAATTATACCTTATTAGAGAAAACTAAATTCAGTTCCAACATTTTATCAGAATGCTACCTGGGTCCATGAGTACAAGAATAAGATAGGTAAGGAATGGCTGAAAGGATCCCCGGGAAAGCTGTCATGCATGTGCCTGTATATGCATGTGTACACCTGGAAGTGGGTGTTGGTGGGACAGAGGTGAGTATCAGTCAGTTCTCTGCCATTGTGACAGGCTAGAGAAGGTAAGGCTCATTCTGGCTTATGGTTTCAGAGGTTCTGGTCCATGGCCACTTGGCTCCCTTGTCTCTGGGCCTGTGGTGAGGCAGAGCATTGTGGGGAGAGCAGGGAGCCAAGCGGTGCTACTCACCTCATAGCAGCTGGGGAGCTGAGAGAGAGATGTGTGTGTTGGGGAGACAGAGTCGTGATACCCCTATCGAGGCCATGTCCCCAAAGATTGCATTCCCGCCATGAGGCCCCACCTCCCAAAGGTTCCACCAGCTCCCAGTAGCGCCATGGGCTGGGGACCAAGCATTTGGGGGACACACCAGATCCACACCATAGCTGTGTGTAAGGGTGCTTGTTTTGAGCAACTTGTTTTATGAATCAGTGAGTAGTCTCAGAGAGATAAAGTGACTAGAAGCAAACTAGACAGCTGGCTAGCTGCAGCGGAGCTGAGACTAGGGCCCAGCCCTCTTGCTGGGCACTTCTCTGATGTAGTGCCACCCTTCTGGGAGACCCTCTGCCTGCATGGGTGGGTGCAGGGCAGACAGGGCTCGGCCTGCTGCTGGTGGCCCTGCCTGAGGCTGGGCAGGCCACGGGAATATAGCCCCCACTCCTGCAGAGGGGAGGGAGAGGCTCCAAGAACAGCTCACCCACCACCGGCCCAGGGCCTTCTGTGAGTTGAGAGGTCTGGAGGGCAGATGCAGGCCCATAGGCAGCTCAGCCTGATGCCTGGCTCCCTCTCGACCCCCAATCTCTGGCCCCTACCAGTACCCACTGCCTTCATGATCCTGCCAGGGCAGGTTCGTGCCAAGGACGACTCCAGGCTGCTTAACTCACTCCCAAGCAAGCGGACAGCTTTCCTTCCCCTCCACCCACCTTCGCCCTGCTCTAAATGAGGCTGACCTGAGCCATCCTGTCTCAATCAGTCTAGTCAATTTGCTGGTGATTACTTCTGCTGCCTAATCCGCTAGTCTCTCGGGTGGGTGACCGCTAGTTTGATTAGGGAGCAAGACAGCCAGGAGCCAAACGTCTGCACAGAGATCCCAGGCACGCACTGGTTCAAGGTGCCAGGTTTAGGAAGGAGCACAGGAGGTGGTGGAAACAGACTCTGCTGATGTCCTGTGGGAGGAAATGGACAGGAAAAGCGGGGTGCTCCCGAGGGAACGGACAGACCTGCTGCTTCTGGCCTCGGTCTCCCCAGGGGGCTTCCTGGCCTGCTGGAAGCGGGGCTCCTGGTGACAGAGCTGGAGGCCTTCTCACAGGGCCAGGCAGACCTTGAGAGGGTTTTCCCCAGCCCCCCTAGCCTGTGCCCCACCACCCCCACTATTGAGGTCAGGCTACGGGGAGGAAGATGGACCCTGAGAGCAGCTGCTGGGCCCTCGCTGACCTCTGGAGATGCAACCAGGCTATCACAGTTTTCCATGCTCTCTTCGTCCTCACCATGCCCCAGTTGGGGCGGGGGCAGGGTCATCGCCACTGTGTGAGTGAGGCGAGGGAGAAGGAGGGGGTTGGCTGTGTTCAGGGCACCCAGCTGGGGACAAACTCATTATTTTTCTCCACTGCTGCACAGCTGCAGCCAGGAGAGCAGGAGGCTGTCATGGCCCCTCAGTTCTGAGATGTTCTGGCTGTGGCCAAGTGCAGAGGAGGCCAGGCAGACTCTCACCTGGTAACAGGGGCAACACAGTTTGGTCTGAAGAATGAAAGGGACACTCCTGGGTATCGCCCACATACGTGAGTGTGTCTGGTAGACTGGGGTGGGGATGAGACCTCGGAGGTAGATGCGGATGTGCCACAGGCCTGCTTGGGGGATGAGGAGCAAGCTGAGACATGTGGCGTTTCCTGTTGGGACAGTTCCAGGTGGCGCTGGCTGCTGAAATCTGCCCTTTACTGAGGACAGCAGAAGAACCCAGGTCTTAGGGTCTCTTTCACACTCTGAGTCCTGTGGAAAGCCCTGGTGACATTTCTGCTGTCTTTGCACTGGTGTGTGACCCCTCTGGGGACAGCTAACAGCTCTAGAGCAGCGAACCTTTCTACTCACTAACTTGGCACATCTCTCCACTTTTCTAAGGTTCTATAGTAACTTTCAATAAAATGTCAGACATTTTCATGTTAAGATCTTACATTTAAAGACTTTATTCCTAGGTCCCTTATACTTGTGAGTTATTTTACATAAGACCTTTGTCCTTTGTTTTGTTTTGTTTTGTTTTGTTTCAGACAGGGTCTCACCCGTAGCCCATGCTAGCCTTGAACATGAGATCCTCCTGCTTCAGCCTCCTGATTGCTGTGATTACAGGCATCAGTCCTCCAGGTCAGCAGGGTCAGGCATGATCTGGTTTGGAGTTTGTCACTTTGACAATCCCCTATCCTCACATCCTGGGCTTCTTTAAGAAGCGAAACGTCACACCACAGAGGATGTGCCATGCAGAGTCCCCACCCTTCCTGTAAGGGGCCTCTCCCTGGTAGGTGGAAAGTGTTAGTGGCTCAAATTACAGTTTATGTCAGAAGAAAAAGTATATAAAGTGTTTCAAACCTGTAGAATAAAAATCAGGGAGCAGGGCTCCAGGATGTTTTTGTTTTTCAGCGTAGGAAGGGAGAAGGAAAGAGCCAGAATTTAATAGAAAGATAGATGTTTAGTCAGGCATAGTGACTCGGGAGGCTGAGGCAGGAGGATTGAAAGTTTGAGGCCAGAAGCAGCCTGTGTAACTTAGTGATATCTTGTTTCCAAGCAAAAAAATAAAAAGTGAGCTGGGGCTACAGTCCAGTGCAACAGCACTTGCAAAGTACATATGAGGCCCTGGGTTCAACCTCCAAGTACTGAAAAATATACAAACAAAAATAAGAAAATAAGAAAAAGAGACATAGAGGAAGATAGATTTTTTTTTCCTAGCCCACATTCTTTCAGCTCCCATCCTCTCTCTGCCCTGAAGGATGGACACAGGTCCTGATGAGTGCAGGGCTACTCTCCCAGCCTTCCCAACAGCAGGGCCTCTATTCCCTGTTTGTTGATTGGTGCCTTCACAAGTCATACCTGCTGGGGCAACTCAATTTCTGCACCTGGAAATTGACATTGCCATATCTCTTGCTATAAAAATCAAACAAGAAAAATAGAAAAAGGACACCATCTGCTTTGAAAAATTCCCCGCTGTGATATCAGCCTGACCTTTTCATCTTGAAAAAAATTATGGATTATCTTGCAAGAAATGATGTGAGAGGGAGACTCTAAATCGTGATTCCAGAGATTTGGATTTCCCAGCTGTGTTCAGTTTAGGATGGCTCAACCTTAGACAAGATTTAATAAAATGCTATTTCTGGGCTGCAATGACATCATCATGGGAAGTACCTCTGATCTCTAGTCAAGGTGCAGAATATGAAATTTTCTTGGAGAAGTTATTTCCTTCCCCAGGGGAATCTCTATTGTGCAATGTCATTTTGTTGTGGCCCAGAGTGTCCATTTTAGATTCAAAACATTTCCTTCCTACGCTTCATCAGACAATGCATTTAAGACGAGAAAATTTTATTTCTCATACTAATTAATTGATTTGAGAGAGTACCTAGTAGTCATTTAATGAATATCTTCTGAAATCATTTCTTATCATTCAGGTAAGAGAGACAAGTAGCATGTGTTATCCTATTAACATTGTTGACAAATTATTTCAACACAAAGAAACTGTATCTGTCCAACTGACATTATTTCTATCAACTTTGAGGAAAGTGTCCCTGTCTTTCAGGTGAAAAAGAAAACAGAAATGCTAGTGGCATTTTCTTGTCAGGAACAGGATCTTCTGGGGACTGAGCAGAAATGAACTTGGTAACGATCAATATTTCAACTCAGGATGAGACAAGGTTTGATTTAATCACCAGGGAATTATTTGATCATTGCTGGCATCTAACAGAGAAGACCTAATCCCATTAGCAAAGTGCTTTCTGCCTGAGAGGAGCAGGAAACCTAGATGAAGTGGAAACAGAGGAAAGCCTCAATGTCTAATTAAGAAAAGTAGAGACAGAAAGCCACAGAGCAACACCCTCACTCCCACTGGTTGATCAGACCACTGCAGTGCTGGAATAGCAAACTCACGTCCTCATATTTTTTTTAATAATATAATTATCAAATGCATTTTAGGGCATTTTAAAAATCAACTTCATTGAGGCAAGATATACATACCATAGAAATGCACCCATTTCAGGGACAGGGTATGATGGGTTTTAACAAATGCATTTACTATGTGCTAACCCTAATTATCAAGGTTTGAAGCATCTCTATTACCTCCAAAATTCCCTGTTTTTTTTAAATTGATATCCTTACCCCCAGCCCTAGGAAACTCCTGATTTTTCTGTTTACGATAAGGTTATTTATTTATTTATTTTTTTGGTACTGGGGGTTGAACCCAAGGCCTCACACTTGTATGCTCTGCAACTGCTGGACCACTGAGCTGTACCCCCAGCCCATTTTTTTACTTTTTGGGACAGGGTCTCCCTAAGTTACCCAGACTGCCTCTGGTCTCGAACTTGTGATCCTCCTGTCTCCACCTCCAGAGCAGTTGGGATTACAGGAGTGCGCCACTGCACCCGGCCTGTTTACAATAGTTTAGATTTGCATTTTTTAGAATTTTATATATAAAGAATCATATAGTGCATATACTTTCGTATCTGGCTTCTTTTACTTCACATTTTTTGAGATTCATGCACAATGTGTGTATCCATAGTCACTTATTTTTTTTACAAGAGAGTACTTCATTTTATTCAAGTTGTTGTCTGTCATGACTAAAATTGCTATGAACATTTGTATACATATGTCCACATGGGCATATGTGTTCATTTGTCTTGGATAAATACCTGGAACTGGAGGGGGCAGGTTTTTACAGTAAGTGTCAGCTTACCTCCAACTTCCACACTCTTTTCAAAAGTATCTGAGTTCCAAGCCTGGCACGGTGATGCCCACCTGGAATCCCAGCAACTTGGGAGGCAGAGGCAGTAGGATCACAAGTTCGAGACCAGAGGCAGTCTGTGTAATTTACCAAGACCCTGTCTCAAAAAGTAAAAATATGGGCTGGGGGTGCAGCTCAGTGGTATATCACTTGCAAAGCATGCAAGCATGAGGTCCTGGGTTCAATCCCCAGTACCACACACAAAAAAGGTACCTGAGTCCCAATTCTCCCAAATTCTAGCCAACAGTTAGGATCATCAGTCTTTGAAAAAAATTTCAGCCATTCTCATGTGCATGTGTGCATGTATGAGTGTGTGCGTGTGCCTGTGTGTATGTGTGTGTGTATGTGTGCATGTCTGCTTGTGATCTCATTGTGCTTGTGATCCGTGTTTCCCTAAATGAACATCTTTTCATGTGCTTATTGCTGACTCATGGATTCTTTTTATGGTATCAACTAAATCAGATGTTCATACATAGAACACCACTAATACTCAAAGAATTAAGATTCCCCTAGCAAATGAATATGCCTGCAGCTGTACCACTGTGGTATGAGATCTCAGAAGCTAAGCAGGGTTAGGCCTGGTTAGTACCTGGGAACACTAGGTGCTGTAGGATTGGGAGAAGGACCCGGCAACCCACTCCCAAAAAAACAATCAGCTATTGAAAACCCTATGAATAGCAGAGAAGCACTGACAATAGTGTTTCACTTGTTGTATGTAGCATCACTAAGAGTCGGATGCGGTCTCAATGGCACCTAACAACAGCAATAGCAAATGAATCAGATAGCTCAATACAATCTGTTTATATATTTTAGCCACACAGATAAGATGAAGTATATTTTTAATGTCTTATATGTACTATTATGGAAGAAGGACATGGCAGCCCACTCCCAAAACTATCAGCCATTGAAAACCATATGTGAGAGAAGCACTGACATAGTGTCAGGCATGGCACAGTGTTGGGGAGTGTTTTGTTCTGTTGTACATAGGGCTGCTATGAGTCAGACTGGACTGGATGGCACCTAAGAACAACAACAACAATGTGCATTATTAGTACACTGTGTGGCATAAGCCCTGACTTTAATCAATGTTTCTGCATCAATCCTATTCATTGGCTAATTTCTCAAATTAAGCAATGTGATCACCAACCAAGATTTATCCCATAGCTATCAATTAATGATCAAAAAGGATCTACACTGTGTTGAGCTTCATCATGGCTGGTAAATGATATCATTTAAACTGTGACAATTATTAATCCATTTGGGACTATAAAAAGTACTACACATTTTAAGTTTTCAAAATGATTTTTGCCCAGAAGGCTTTGTCTGCAAGCCATTCAGGGAAATGGTTGGTGCATATAAATTCGTAAAGAAAGTTCTAGTCTGCAGAAATTGTCATTTTCTTACATCTGTTTTCAGATCTTTGTCTCATGAGTTTACTTTAGAGCTCGTGAATCAAGCAAACTTCTGTGTCTTTGCAGCCTTCAGCTTGGTCTATTTATCTATTTATTGGTTGTTGTTTTGGTTTGGTTTGGGGTTTTTTGAGATGGTCTTACTTTGTAGCCCAGGCTGGCCTGGAACTCATGATCCTCTTGCCTCAGCCTCCTGAGTGCTGGGACTATGGGTGTGCATCATCACATCTGGCTGAAAACTGTTCTTTTTCCTTTCCATCATCTAAAGCTTTTTATGTGACCACAGCCATACTTGCCACAGTAATTCACTGCCTGTCTTGGGAGCCAAGAATGCACAGCCCCGTGGGGTCTCGGCTCTGTCCCCAGTGGTCCCCCATTTGGGAATATGTGGCAACCAGCCAGGCAGGACCTGTTGTGGCCTGAATGACTCCTATAACGTTCATGTTTTGGAAACTTAATCTCCCAATTCACAGAGATGGTAACTGGGTGTAGGGGGAGTGAGAGACAATTCGGGTTAGATGAGCGTGGAGTTCCATGATGGAATGGGTGGCTTTATAAGAAGAAGAGCCACCAGAATTTGCAAGCTCCTAATCTCACTCTCTCAGCATGTGACACCCTTTGCCATGTCATAACACAGCATGGAGGCCCTCACCAGAGGAGGGTCCTTGACCTTGGATTTCCCAGTCTCCAAAATTGGGGACATAATTTCCTTTTAAAATCACAGTGTCAGGTGTTCTGTTGTAGCTACACACAGTGGACTCCGACACTGCCTCTTGTCTCTGATCTACAGGCAGCAGCAGGAAGGCCTTTTACCTGTCAGCCTTCACCGGCCTCCACACCAGCCCCAAGGCTCTCACAGGGCCTTCTGCCTGGGGATTCTGGGAGCCTGGCATTGGTCCAGGGGTGGGGATCAGCTTGCTGCCTGTCTGTCACGTGGCTCAGCTGTGTCACCAGCTCCTCAACAACATACCTCCCCAGGGCAGAGAGCCAGGCTTCCTGGTAGGCCCCAGGGCTGCTGGGATTTCACATTGGCCCTGGATTCTGAGGATGAAGCTGTTGCCTGTTTTTTTGATGTGAAATGCTGGCTGTCTGTGTGAAAATTCATATTTCTTCCAGAATGAGGTGTGCAGTTGCCACATGCCTGTGCTGCTGTAAGGGATGAAAAAGCACCCTTGGAATCCCAGTCTTTGCAGAGAATATCATAGTGTTTCCTCCCTGGAGCCCCATCCAGCCTGAGAGGAACTGCCCAGTACAGGTTATCACCTGGCTTCCCGGAGGAGGCATCCACCAATCACCAGTCTCCTAAAGGAAGCCCCCTTCACCCCACCCTCTAGCAACACCAACTCGCCATATCCAGGAAGATGTCTTACTCTAAAAGCATCAAAACCAAGGGGCCTTGGAGTGTAGGCAACCAGGTTCCTGGTGCTTCTAGAATCTAGAACACTTCACCTTCTTTTTCCCTTTCTTCTTTCCTTTCTTTCTTCCTTCCATACCAAGATGCACTTTGTAATCACTTTGAATTCTACGGGCTAAATGAGCTCAGGAAGCAAGGCCAGATCCCACGAATGATCATGGCAGGAGGGCATGGACAGAGGTCCAGGCTCCCATCCGAGGGGGACCCTAGATCCCCAGGGGAGCTCATTTTCTTTCCCAGGAGCTGTGGATGCTGACTTTGCTTCCTGTCTCCTGCATCACAGCCTGGCTCTGTCCTGCCCTTATTGATCCCAGCCCTGACCTTCCTGCATGTTCCTCCCTCTGTTAACCCTTTGTTGGCAGCACATGGGTCACATGTGTCAAAACCAGGCTCCGAGTGAAATCAGATCTCCTCTCACCAGCAGCCATGGGCTCATCTCAGTCCCGTGTCTCAGGATAACTCATACTGCAGGGGGAGGAAGAGTCCTCTATCTACTGCTTTATTCTGCTTCTTTTGTGGTATTAGTCTCTTTTCATCACTATAACAAAAAGCCTGATGACTGTGAGCTTCAGTGCAGAGCTTTGAGGGTTTGTTGTTGTTGTTGTTGTTGTTGTTAGTGCCATCAAGGGTGCTGACTCAAAGCAATGCTCATAGGGTTTTCAATGGTTGATTGTTTCAGGATTGATTTGGGAGTGGATTGCCATATCCTTCTCCCATTGTGGTGGTGCTGGGTATTGAACCTGGGTCCTCAGAGAGTGCAGAGAAGCACTCTACCAACTGAGCTAAATCCAAGCCCCACTGAGATTTTAATCATCTTTTACTACGCAAAGGTTTTCTGGAAGTCTAACTCTTTCTCATCCCATCTTTCTGATCTGCCTAGAAAGACATCTAGGCTGGGAATCAAATCCCATGTGGCAGGGAGATTGCCATAGGGGAATTTTGGATGTTTTATAACAGCTCAGCTTTCCCTGCCACCTCATCTATATAAAGTGTATCAAAGCCCCCAGTCCCTGAGGCGCTGAGAGCAGGGGATGGTGAGCTTGAGGTCATCTAAGGTGGACAGTGCAGGATTTTCCACTGAAAGCAGGACAGAAAGCTGGTTCCTGCTTTATTTCTCTGTGTCCTTCCTTAATTGGAGTGATAGGTCTCACAGAGAGGCTTCTATTGACTATACCTTTCCCACACTTTTTCTGTGCCCTGCTCTCAGTTCTGCACTGCAGCAGATTTTCCAGAGGAAGTCCTAGCAGAGAAGAAGACATCTTTCTGATGTGTCACTACTGAAGTGATAAGAGAAAAAAAAAACTCAGAGGATCCACTTTTTCATCCACCTTAACAGACACGTTTGCAGGGCACGACCTTCCAGACCAAGTGGAGGGCCTGTGAAACAGTTGTGAGGGGGACCTGCTCCCTGTTGTCAAGACTCTGCCAGCCCAGGGACAGAGACACTTGGCCCCTGGTGTGAGATCAGCCGTGAGGAAAGGAGGCTTGGATAGTAAAGGGCCCAGTGGAAATGTGCAGAGATGGCCAAGAGGCCACCTCCTAGGAGCCAGGGAAGGGTTTCTGGAGGAATTCATGAGTAAATTCATTCATTCAGTCCTGAAAGAATATTGTAGGTAAGGCCATGCTATTTAACAGCATTATCACCAGAAAGAACTCTGGGAGGAAGGAGAAAGGCTGAAAGGAAGACTTCAGGGTGGCTCATAGTTTAGGATGATAGGACTTTAGGGTGCTGGTAGGGAACAGGGGAGTCCTGACATTAGAGGTGTTGGGTAAAAAAGTGTTTTTATTGCTCTGATCACCAGTTTAAAACACATTCTGAAGACAAAGTCATTAACAATCTGCTCCAATAAGGGCCAGAGTCCAACGTGTGGGAGAAGCTTCTTTTGAATGCAGTGTGGGTGGCCATGGGTTGGCCACACAGGCTCTTGATGAAGTCCGGGTGGTGGCCAATAACTAGATCCTGGAGAAGTGTGTGGTTGTGGGGATGGGAAGGGCTGGATTTAAGATATTATAGAGCAAGGCTGTAGAGGCCTTGGAGGTTGGAAAGAGGGGCCAAGGACCTTGTGCTCCTGGCTTGGCTACTGACTAAAACACAGTGGGAGCTTTCTGACATGAACCTGCAGAAGGCAATGTTTGACAGTAATAGCAGTGATTTTGCCTTCCTTTGCTGGCATGTCAAAAGAGAAACTTAAAACAAATGTCAAAAATCTTAATTAGCTTGATTTGCAATCCTAGAACCCAGAAATGCTTCAATCCATAAAGTAGAAGGAGGGTTCTAATGGAGAGGGAGAGGAGGTTCACTGTCTAGAGAAAGGCTTGAAGAAAACAGAAACGAACAAAAGGAGTAGACTGGTTATTTCAAATTTACTTTCAAGGTGGGAACAGTCAGATAGGACAGAAGAAGGATGAAGGGTTCCCACCAGGCTCTGCGGGCCTCCTTGGCATAAGAATGGAGGCAGAGAAAGTGTCATCCTCATGCCGCTGACCCTGGCCTGTTTAGGACAACCGGCTGTCAGCTCAGAGTCAGCTAATTTTTCCTGAGGTCAAACAATAACTTAGTTTAAGTTTGGTGACAGGAACTTCAGGGTGAATGACTCCATTTTGACTTTTAGTCTAATGGGGCCCAGTTCAGGAATGCCTTCCAAAACAAGAGCCTCCTGTAATGTTTAACTGGTATAATGCGGTGTGTGATTTTTGATGCACATAGGCACTTCAACCCAGAAAGAGGCACTGACGCAAATACGTCCCAGAGAAATCAGTCATGGCAATGCCCGTGTGGCTGGCAGGTCCTAAGGTCATAGATGGTCCTGTTGGTAATTCAGACATGTTCCTGGGTACACAAGTTGTCACCCATGAGTAGTCAGGCCAAGAGTCATGAATTAGGTAAGAGAATCTGCGAAGATTTGATGGGGATTGGCTTTAACTTAATTAGGTCCAGGATCCAAAGTGGAAATTGAAGGAGAAAACCCTAGAGATTTACTCTCATTTTGTTTAATCTCCCAGTATCACTCCCCCTGCCTCTGCCACCACAAAGACAGTTGCTGAACTGGTGGGTTTGAGGACCATCAAGCAAGCTTTTAGGGTTGTTTGCTTGTTTGTTTCAGTCCTTGCTAAACTAGTTTTAAATTTCCAAATGTTTTATGGGAGCCAAATGCACTCACAGCTTATAAAGCACCTTGTTACAGAGATTACAGGGGATGCATCTTGGTTCTCTGGGGAACCCTAGTCCCTAACCTTATTTCCCCTTTGAAATTTGTGTGTGTGTGTGTGTGTGTGTGTGTGTGTGTGTGTGATAAGTGATCTTTGAATACTACAAGGACACTTAGTAATGTGATGGTGCCATGTTTCTAGAACCTCTACCTGTCCTGAGGATCTGTTACAATGAGACCAGACCAGCAGAGGTTTTATTTCAGCTCCCTGTTGGACCAGACTTAACCCTGCTCAGCCCTCTGCAGACCATTCCAATAATGGGTACACTGGCAGGCTCAATCAAGGTTTAAACTTATGGATGTTACATGAAATCCTTTTCCTAGGGAAATGTAAAGGGAACATGAACATCCCTTCGTCCCAGATAGAGAGGGCACAGATAGACCAAAGAAAGGATTATTTCAATCTCAACTTGGTGAACTACTGAGTTTATTGGGCTTACAGGAGCATGGGTGACCCAGGCAACACCACCAAAGAGCCCCACAGGCAGCTTCCCCACCGATGGTTCCCATCCACACAATCTTTCATGTCTTATGTAAATTAGCATCCCATGCAGCTAGGGCAGGAGGGAGTAGTGATTAGGTTCTTAGAGGAGGTCCTTGTGGAGGTCTCATGAGGGTCTTGTCTTGTGATCCTCCTCTCATTACTATTACTATAGGCCTGGCTATGTTGCATACTTTTGCTTATTTAATTGCCATGACTGCAGGTCTAGGGCTCCACATTCATCCTAGGTGATCTATTTCAAATGGTGATGATTGTGCCAAGCCTGGAGGAACCAGCTACCCAACAATAGGCCTCCATTCCTTCTCCCTTTGCCCAGGCTCCCACTGCAAATCAGATTTGACCTAGAATCAAGTCACACTCCTAAACTTGGCGTGAAGGTTCAGGGGATCCTCAAACCTCAAGTCTCCCCTATAGTTCACCCACTCCACTTCTGCAAAAAATGAGATCTTATTATCCTTGGAATTCCCATTACTCAATAACAGTGAAGCCATAAAAGGCTGATCTTGACTATTTTTGCTCTGTTTGGTGCCAACCAACATCCCCTACACCTGCAGTCATAGCACTTGGGCATCTGATCCCACCTGATTTTGGAAGCTAAGCAAGGTCAGGCCTCGTTAGTACTTAGATGGGAGACTGTCTGGGAACACCAGGTGCTGTAGGCTTGGGAGAAGGACCTGGCAACCCACCCACCCCTCAAAAACTATCAGCCATTGAAAACCCTATGAATAGCAGAGAAGCACAGCAATAGTAATTGTACGTAGGGTCTCTATGAGTCAGGCACTGACTGGACAGCATCTAACAACAATAACAAGAACATCCTCTACTGGCTTTTGGGACTTGTCTTCCTCTTGAGTTCTGTAGTAAAACCAAGCCCATTTCAGTGGGGCTTTGACTCTAGACCTCTTCCTTACCCAGAGTACAGCATGTGTACGGCACACAGGGGGCTCTAGAACACCATCCCCTGGAGTTGTGTACCATGTAACAAGCACTGCCATCCACAGCAGGCCTATCAACCCTTGCCAACCCACTTTCCAATGAAACCCTGACCTGTGCCCCCCCAATTTCACAGAATGAGCCTTTCCCCATTTGCCCGATGCCTGAGGATTTGATTGTGGCTGAGGTTTCTTGCTGCTTGCTCTCATAACCTGAGTAGGTCCCCTGACTCTCATGATGTCTGAAAATGAAGCAGAGAGCCTTCCCACAGTCACTGTGCCTGGACACTCAGCTGCCTTTATTCACTCACCCTCCAGTACCTGTACAGCCCCCAGCTCCCAGCCTGGCACACACAGAGTGCACTCTGAATCTCACACACTCATTTATTCAACAGGTGCCTTTGAGCCCCACCTCCCTCCCAGCCCCTGCTTACCTCGTGGGAAACAAGCATAGGGCAGTAATAAGACCTCACTCCTGTGATTCTGACTGATCACTCTCATGTTTTATGACCTGTACTGAAAAAAAAAAAGACCCAATACTGAAAAAAAAAAAAGAAAGGTATAGAAATAAGTTCTATGGATTATACTAATACCAATTTTCTAGAGGTACCTTTCGGTGCCTCTATTTCCTCGAGGGGTTGGTAGTAGTGGTATTAAGTTAATCAGGTTTTTTTATATAATTGGTTAAATAATACATTAAATAAAGAGATTGCTTTATCTGATGGATATGAAGTACTCTGCACCAGGTATGGCACATCACATGCATAGTAGGTCTACTGATCTCCCCATCTATCCATTCCTCCAGTTCTTCCATCCATCCCTCAGGAAGGGGGTGATTGTCAAAATCAGAACATGAGTTGACTGGAGCATGGAGGAGTCCAGATCTGCACTCCCCTTCTAACTACATGTGTACTTACCTTTTCCTTCATCTTCTTCTTTTTTTCTTTTCTCATGAAATTTCTGCCCCCTCTGTACAACCCAGTACAGCACTTAAGAATGAATATAAAATCATTTGATCACATTCCCTTTTGCTTCAGCAGCCCTGGAATTTGTGTCTTCAGGTATTCTCATCAGCACCCCTCTATACTCAAAATTTCTATGCTTTCATGAAAATCTGCTTTTGAATCCCTTGGAGAGGGGCTGGGAGCCCTCAGAAAATTTCACTGACACATCTCTCATGAAAAATGGTAGAACAAAGGACTGTCTCAAAAGCTAATCAGGTAGATTGTAGGGGATGTCAGACACTGTTCTGAGCACAGAATGAGCTGGAGGAGCTGGTGAGCAAGCTCAGGATGAAGGTGGGGGTTGGGAGGAAAGGGCTGTGAAAATACAGGGGCTGGAGAGGACCTGCAAAGTGTCCTGAGGGAGCAGAGGTAGATCAGAGGTGGGACAGAGTGGAGCGAGCCTCCAGCTTTGGGATCCCCCCAAAGAGAGGCAAGGCCCACAGCGTTGTGGTGGTAAGGGGAACAGGAGTCTTGCCGGATGAAGCAGGAACACAGAGCAAGCCTGGCTGTTCCTGTGAAGGGATCTGAAGACTTTCTCAGACTCCTGGAGAGTCCTAAGTGGCTTCAAACAGGGAGGTGCTGTGGTTTGATTGCATTTTTTTCAATACCCTGTGGTAAAGAATGGACTGCAGGGCCAGCTGGAGTCGATAGTATCCAGCGAAGCAAGTGCTCACTGGACCCAGAGCAAGGGGTGGGGCTGAAAGCTGCCAGCTGTGCAAACCTTCTGCTCCCTCGCTGCACCTGGCGATGTGCTGTGCACCACAGGAGTGGAATTCTTTATTTTGTCAGAGAACCCTAAAGCTCTGTCTTGGAGAGAAGCACTATCTTCCTTTAGTGGTTTCAGTAGGAGGACACCCCTCAGCACACAGACCCAAACCCCAAGGCAGGATGCTCATCTAAAGAAACTGGAGCAGCGATCAGCCTTTGTGCTCTAGCCGGCTCTCGGGGCTGCTGTTTGTGACCTCCAGGCACAAGTGTCCAGCTGGCAGAGGCTGAGGATAGCAGAGTCCCCAGTCTGCTGCTCCTGCCCTCTCATTTAAGAGCTGTCCAGCTGAGAGCAACTCCCAGCATCTTCACTACCACCTTGGCAGGACGTGCTTCCTCCTCATTAACTTGTGCTCCTTCAGGTCCTCCATGGCCTAAGCACACTCTGATGATAATTGACAGTGATCGTCACCCCTCCAGGATCTTAGTGATGTCTCTTAGGTACAAAGTCTCTAAAGCCTGGCCCACTTGTCCCCAGGTGCCACATTTTCAATTTGAATCATGGATTTCTTTTCAGTGAGAGTATACTTAAGAGATGGATTTTTTTTTTCTTTTGAGGGCGTCATGCAGACTTTGCAACTGCAAAGTAACTAAAGGGTCCTCTGTTGTTGTTGTTGTTGTTGTTGTTAGGTGCCGTCGAGTCAGTATCCGACTCATAGTGACACTCATAGGGTTTTCAATGGCTGACTTTCGGGATTGCCTTGGGAGTGGATTGCCAGGTCCTTCTCCCATTTTTGCAGTGCTGGGAATTGAATTCGGGACCTCAGAGACTGCAGCGCAGCGCTCTACCCACTGAGCCAAATCCCAGCCCAAAAAGGGTCCTCTGAATAATGTCTTTTTAAGCAGGCTTTGGGACTAGGGTTTAGTTCAGTTGGTGGAGTGCTGCTCTGCACTCTCTAAAGACCTGGGTTTGATCCCTAGTTGCTGTTGTTGCTGGTAGGTGCCATCGAGTTGGTGTCTGACTCATAGCAACCCTATGTATGTACAACAGATGAAGCACTATTGTTGGTGCTTCTCCACTATTCAGATGGTTTTCAATGGCTGATTTTTGGGGGGAGTGGGTTGCTGGTTCCTTCTGCCAAGCCTATAGCACCTGGTGTTCCCAGGTGGTCTCCCATCCAAGTACTAACCATGCCCAACCCTGCTTAGCTTCCGAGATTTGATGGGATCAAATGCCACAGTGTTATGGCTGCAGGTAGGGTTCAATCCTTAGCTCCGCAAAAATGGGAGAAGGATGTGGCAATCCACCCCTTAAGCAATCCCAAAACAATCAGCCACTGAAAACCCTAGGAGGGTTGCTTTGAATCAGACACAACTCTATGGTACATAACAACTACAACAATCAGGCTTTACATGTATACTTTAATTAATAACCTAAGGCTAATCTCCCTGGAAAGATGACATTTGCACTGAGAATTAGGACCTGCTTCATATGCTTTAGGAAACTGGAGGTAGGATGGGGAAGCCAAGGTTTAGGTACAAGCGGGGCTTGTCTGGGCTGGAGCTTTCTCAGGAAGGTGGGATATTGCAGAAAAAAAAGAATATTTGTTTGGAAATTTGTTCATCGACTGCTCCAACTGCTGAACGGAACCATCAATTAACACTCCAAAGAGCATGAATGTGCTTATTACAGCCTAGACATTTTTGAGTATGTTTTCATGTGCCAGACACCATAGAAAAATCTCAATGATGCTTTTACTGAGGGTCTCACTTGGAGGGTGTCAGACCACTTCCAACTAGAATGACTTTGTGGCTGAACACACATATCTCCAGGTAACTAGCTGGACCTGCATTTTGGAGCTTGTGAACCTGAACCTATTGGATTTTAGGGGACAATTGTGGAAATGTTGCCTTTGCTTTGGAATCACTGCTTTGACATTCTTTGTGGCACTTTGTATATCCTGGGCTTTCCTACCTAATGACAACAAGGACAATTCCAATTAGCAACCATGAATTGCCCATCTCTCTGTAGAAAGGACATCCAGATCACGTTCTGGGCAGTTTCAGCTCCAAACCATTCTGTGCTTAATGAAATTCTTTACAAGTAATATATGAAGTTGTTTATTATTCACTGTGTCCCACAGATGAAGAGAGTGCCAAATGAATGTGTACTGACCACGCCTCTTAGAACTTCAAGTGGATTCCGTCAAAACTTCAAGTGACGTGGATTCTGTGGAACCATGTGCTTAGCCATCATCAAGACAAAGAAAGTGTCCCAAAGATGGCACTCACCCTTCAACTCCCTCCAAGGAAAAATGCTAGATGTTCCTGCTTGGACCACTGTGTTATGACTGGATCATACCTGCAAGCTTCAGAGAAAAGGAGGACAATTGTTCCAATTCATCTAGCCACATGTAGATTGACTTCCCTAAAAGACTTCAGGCAGGAGAACAAAGTTCCAGGTAGGAAACTACAGTCCCACAGTTGCGATTTTTTTCATTATTTGTTGCTCTTTCTAGAAAAGCCTGCTATTAAACCATGATCACAGACGTCTTCCATTTTGGACCTGGAACATGGTCATTTGTGTGGTGTGGCCAGCAAGGGGCACTGGTCACTTTTTCTCCCCAATAGTCACACCAAAATGGGGCATTAACTAACGTGATGTCCGTACTTACTTCCTATTTTGAAAGTAAATACTTAGAAGTGTGATGTGTCTATTGAAAAGACACTAATATAGAACATTATACTAAGTACTGTCTTAATCACTGTACAACCATTCAGTTATTTCACTTTTCCAACAACCCTCCAAAAACCTGCAAGGTCAAATAACTCACCCCAATTCTCACAGTTGCTCCTGAGTCTGTGCCCTTCACAGCCATGTTCTACCGCACTGATATTGTGATAGCACTGGGCCTGCCAGATGGTTTCTCAATCCCTGTAGGGCCACCACTGAAAGGGGACAAAGAATCATAAAGGGAAAAAGATGAAAGCTATACCACAGGCAAGTCTGTCTGCCTCAAAAGTCTGTCTCAAGGAGTGGCAGACATGGGTCATGGGTCACGAAGGGGTAGAACCATGGGTTCAAAACTTGGCTTTATTTTTTGTACAAATGGTGAGTGTCACTTTCTCTTCTGCCAAATTATGTTAGATTTTTCTAAGCCCCTCTCCTATTCCAAACCTCTGAAGCTTGTAATTAACATCAACTTTGTTTCCTTTAAGAACGGCTAGATTGCATCTTGGGTTGGGATTTAGCTCAATTGGTAGAGCTCTGCTCTGCTGTCTCTGAGGTCCCTGGTTTGATTCCCAGCACCACAAAAACGGGACAAGGGCATGGCAATCCACTCCCAAGGCAATCCTGAAAAAACAATCAGCCGTTGAAAACCCTATGAGGGTTGCTATGAGTTGGACATGACTCGATGGCACCTAACAACAACAACAGACTACGTCTTACGTATTTTTGGACATGTGGTCAGGAAGGATCAATCCCTGGAGAAGGGCGTCATGTTTTGGAGAGTGGCAGATCAATGAAAAAAGGAAAACCCTCCACTTGATGGATTGACCAAGTGTCTGCAACAAGGGCTTAAATATAGATAAGATCTGTGCCTGGCACAGAATTGAGGAGTATTTCGTTTTGCTGTACATAGGGTCACTATGAGTCAGACTTGACTCAACAGCATCTAACAACAACAACAATAACATCTTTATCAGTTGTTCTTTGTGCTATTCCATAAATATGAACTGCAGGGCTGGGTGCTGTGGTGTATAACTATAATCTCAGTGACATGGAAGGCAGGCGGATCCCAGAGGTCAAGGCTAAAGGCAGCCTTGCACAACTTAGTGAGATTCTGATTCAAGAAATAAAAAGTGAGCTGAAGGTGCAGATCAGTGGCAGAGCACTTCCTATGTATGTATGAGGCCTAGGTTCAACCCCTGAGTAGCACAAACAAACAAACAAACAAACAAAAGAATTGCAGAAACATTATAGGAATATTAAGTTCTCTTTGATAATTCAGAAGGCACTGCAGACTTCCGCAGTCCCCAGTGTTATCATTTAAACATCAGTTATCCCTGCTTGGTTGCAAAGTAGAAGACTTCACCAATGAAAAGCCTTGTTTAATAGATGTAGAATGCTAGAGAGTTTTCTATAATTGAACTGGCCACACGCCAGCAACTTTTGAATAACTGTGCACCTTGGATATTTATCTGGTCCCTTGCAATCAGGGCATGGGAAGACCAGATGGTGGTATCAAATAGGTGAGTATTCATTCTCCCTGCCATATGGGGCAGTGTTGCCCCTGAGAAACCTGCTTCTCCCCAAATACAGAAGGTGAGGAAAGTTCCAAGGGCTGGCTTCTTGACCATGGGTGGGTAAGAAACCCATGAGATTGTCTGGTGCCACGGCACATGTCTATAGTGACTCCAGAGGCTGAGGCAGGAATCATGAGCTCCAGGCCAGAGGCAGCCTGCACAGCTTAGTCTCATAATAAAATATAGAAAGGGGCTGGGGTCAGCTCAGTGATAGAGTACTTGCCTAGAATGTATGAAGCTCTGGGTTCAATATCCCAGTACCATAAGACAGAAAGAGAAAGAAAGAAGGAAAGAAAGAAAGGAAGGAAGGAAGAGTGGGAGGGAGGGAGACAGGGAGGAAAGGAGGAAGGAAGGGAAATGTTCCAGAGGAGCTCATGTATGTGTGGCTGTCCACACTGAGTTCAGTAATCTGATGTGTGCAAGTGAGAGGTTTTTGTGTGCAAATGCACCTCTTGCAAGTAGAGGGAAGTAACAGTTGAAGGGGAAGTCATATGTGCATTCATTTACATCAAGTTAGGTATAGCCTTTGGGGAAAAAAAGGTCTTTGCTGTAACAGGTGCTTTGGGGCATGCCCTGGTTGCAGATATCAGGAACCTGGAATGTGTCCATGGCAAGGCTGGGAAAAGGACAACAGCAACAGAAGACCATGAAGTGTGGGTACCAACCAGGGTCAGGCAACCACAGCCAGGGTGGAAGAGACCAGCCACAGAACACACCAGTCCTCTCCTTGGATCCATGGGGCCGAACAGCACCAGGAGGCCCAAGCACAGTACTTATCAGATGGGGAAAGCAGGGGTCTTTCCATTCTCTGTCCTGCTTTGTGTGAATGCCACAACTTACCAAATGCTGGGATGTTCCATGATCTTAAAGATCTGTGGGAAAATGAAAAGCATGGATCAAAACCCCCCTCACTGAGGCAGAGGCATCAGGTAAGGATTATTTCCCGACCTCTGCAAAGAGTTATTTGCCTGGAGACTTGTCTGAATACCCGACCTGGGCACCCCATCATCACCTGTCACAACATGCCTCGGTCAAGGCTCGTGCTAAAGAACAGTTAGGGAGAACACTCCCCAGGTCTTGTCTTCTGCACACCTGCAGACGTTGGCTCCACGTGACTTACTAATCACATCTTCCTCCCTGTTATGCAAGCGTTTCATAGAAACTGATAAAATGTTCTCCAAAGCAAGGAATCACAGGGAATAATATTTCAGCAGCTGTCACTTCCCACGACTTAGCTATGTCACCAGCCCCATAGGGACATCTGTGCACATGCATTACCCACCTGTCCAGGCAGTTACAATGATGCATCAACATCGTGCAAGGGCTTGGAGCTGCACCCAGCACTGGAGGTGTGTGGGGTGGGGGGGCTTTGTAGCCTAAATTCACGCAGAAACTTACCAACTCTTTTTAGAGTAGGCTATATGCTATGCCAGCCTGCACCAATGGGCAGAATTCATGGTGGACAAACAGCCTCATTCTTGACAGGGAGACAGTCCAGTGAGAAGGAAACAAGTCAGAAAATAAGTGACAATGCAGTATCCTCCACAGATACAGAGAAGACTGAGACCAATGTACACTTACGAACAGATGAGAGGAAAATTAAAGCCCAGGCATAAGTAGCAAAGGGGAGGTGACAAAGCTCAGCTTGGCTTTGAAAAATAGGTAGATTTGAAGGCTATGGGAGGCACCACAAGGTGCCCTCCACTGTCCCTCAGAGAGGGCCATTTCCCTCTGCTGGGAGTCTGCCCATTCAGGCCTGTCCTAACCTGCTCAGGGTCCAGGTCCAAGGATTTAGTTAAATGCAGGTGTGACACCTGGACAGGAAGGCCGGCTGCAGGGGTTCTGCATTGCGTGGTGTGAAGATGCTGGCTGCTTAAGTCTAACCTGCCCCACTTGTAAAAGCCTTTCTAACTCCAGAGAACCCTGGAGGGTCAGCCTGTGTCTGCCTCCACCTCTGCCCCTCCCTGGTCCAGCCTCCTTTGTGGCCTTCCCTGTAGTAAGAATTTAACAGGACATGACCTCCTAACCTACATAAATGCAGCTGTAAGGCTCTTTGTTACTTGAAGCAGTGACTCATATCTGGGAACTCTAGAGCTCTTGGAACAATGAGAGACTCTTGGGAGTCCACTGGCTCTTGTCTAATGGAGTCTTTGCAGGTCTGCCTGCTGGCAGTTACAATGATAACAATCAGTACATGCCGACTCTTATGTCACACAACCGCCCTGTTCTTTATGGTAGATTTGTTCTTATGTTATACTTTAAACTTATCTTATGCTTTTTAATGTTGTATGTTAACCAGACCCTGAGCTTTGTTTATACTAATAAAAGAAGTCACAGCCCTCTAGGCAGCACTCTACCTCCTGGGAGGGTTGAGTCCCCAATTGTGATTCCCATTGGATGGAGTAGGCCTGGTTTTGGGGGACGGAACAATAGTTCTCCATGAGCCATTCCTATGGGTTTTACTCAATAAGTGATATCCAGGGAAGCCAAGGCAGGCTGACCATTCACACCTGAAGGGGTCCCAGTTACATGGCTAACACTCAGCAAAGGGCAAAGCCAGGAAGGTGGGCCAGTCTCTGGAGCAAGAGTGTCTCCCTGCCCAACCAGGCCAAGGAAACGGAAACCTCGAAACCCCTGAGTGGGCCAGTGTGGTTCCTCCTTCCTTCCCCTCTGCTCCACACCTCCCAAGGCAAATCCATCCTTGGCATCACCTGGGAGTTTCAGCAAATACAGACTTCAGAGATGCTCGTAACCAGTTCTGACCCACAGATCTTTTTTATCTCCCTTGGGGTTGCATCGCGGTTTGCTAAACATTATTTTGGAATTTACTATCTCTGCCATGGGCAGCCCTCTATACCAAGCTCTGTTAGGTGTCATTTCTCTTGATTTGGACCCTGCATTGCTTGGTCACCTGGGCATTGTGAAAGCCAGCTCAATTCTCCAAAGCATCAGTCATCACAGGCAAATTGCTTATATCTGAACATTTTGTAAGGAGATTTCTACATTATTGTTTGAACCATTTATGAAAACACAGTTATAGCTGCACAGAAAATCTCTTGGGAGTCAATCTAATTTGATATAGTATCTCAGGTGGTATAATCTTCATTCAAGACTCATTGTTGAACATAGTTTCAAGTCCCACTCTTGCTTGTTAATTTCCATCTTTTCCTGGAATTCTAATAAGTTGTCCTTTGTTTGATTTAGCCATGTCTGTCATCTGCCTCAAAAGATTTATTTGGACAAATATAGTTTTTTATTTATTTTTTATTGTATTGTTGTTAGGGACTGTGGAGTCAGAGCCAACTCATAGTGACCCTATGTACAACAGAACAAAACCCTACCTATTAGGCCAGGTCAGGGTGACCAGTATTGAATTGTAAATAGATTGAGATAAGGGAGACACAGACTGTGTATGAATACAATATTACTGTGATGTAATCCCACGTAACTATGTTGTGATTGGCAATGGTCTTAACAATTAGCCACTACTGTGTAAAAGACTTAAGAAGCCCCTCCACCAGCACTGAGTATGGAGAGGACAGGACGAGCTGAGAGAACAGAACACATGGAAAGGACAGGCTGCCAAAAGGATAGATGAACAGAGAGGACTTGGGGTCATGGAGAGGCAATGGGGCCTGCAGAGGGCAACAACCAAGGGCAGTGGCACCATGGAGGGAACAGAGAGGAATGCCCCCAGAATAACGCATGTCACACTTGCCTTTGACTTCTTAGGCATGTTTGGTTTCTCTGTGGGCTCCAAGTGTCCCTCCTTGGCTGAGGAGCCCAACTTGGGTTTAACAATTGATGTAGTCTGCAGGATTATTTGACACTACCCAGCCCTGTGCCATGTACACAATCATTTTACGTTTGAGCCCATTGTTGTAGCCACTGTGTTTCTTCTCATTTTGAGTTGTGCCACATGGGCAAAAGGAGGTCCCAGGGGTTTTATTCCATTCTCATCATTAAAGTTGACTCTACTTTGTGCAAGCAACTCTTCCCTAGTCATTTCTTGAATGCCTTCCAGCCTATGGGGCTCATTTTCTGGCATTAAATCTGACAGTGCTTCTCTGATTCTCTGCTATTCATAGGGTTTTCAATGGCTAATTATTTCAGATGTGGGCTGGTGGGTCCTTCTCCCTAGTCTGTCTTAGTCTGGAAGCTCAGCTGAAACCTGTCCACCATGGATAGCCTTGCTAGTATCTGAGGCACAAGTGGCATAGCTTTCAGCATCACAGCAGCAAGTAAGCCTCCACAGCACAACAAGATGACAGACACTTGGGGGACTTTTTATTGTAGAGCAAATTAAAATTGATCTTGATCTAAAATTTTTACAATATTCATTTAGATAATTTAGCATTTCTCAGTTTCCTGAACTCAGAATTGAAAATTGCTGTTAAGACCATAATTATCAAAACATTTGGTATATGTGTTTGGCGTTTTAGCCTCCTTGGCTCCCCTGACAAAGACTCAATTGGTCAAACTACAGCCAGCTCCTCAGAGCCCCTTTCTCCATACAGCCTCACTTTGCCCTGCTGAGCTCAGTTTTAGCAAAGAATTCTCTTAAACCATTTTTGTGTGTTTGTTTGTTTGTTTGATGGTTTCTAAGACAGGGTCTCACTATGTAGCTCAGGCTGGTGTTGAACACAAGATCCTCCTGCTTCAGCCTCCAGAGTGCTGTGAGTATAGCTTTTGGGTCCCTTTATTGAGCATCTCTCACCATTGATATATGATCATGTTTTTTACACCCTGCCCTTGATATCTGAGTCTTTGACCTGCCTTTAGTGAAAATTCTGTTAAGCCAGGTTAGCAAGAATCCCTCCAATATTACTATCCAATTCTTCTTAGTAATTCCATCCTCCAGCAGCCCCCACTTTGCTCATTGATATAGCTCCCCAGCTGTCTCTGCTAGCTCCACTTCTGAGTTCAATCATTTTCTCCTACTGCATTACTCTTGAATAAAGTCTTCCCTGCCGCTTTAAACAAGTGTCTAGTGAATAATTTCTTTAACACTTTGCTCAAACTGGTTGTTCCCAAGCTCCACGACATGCACAACACACACAGATGCCTTTTTCCTTGTCCACATACCTCCATGGTAGGTCAGAGTGTTCATTAAAATGGCTTTCCACCCCTACAGGGGCTCCATTGTCATGTTTAAGGATGAGAGAATTGGAAAGCCAAGAAGGGAGGCTAACTGCTTTTTCACATGAGCAGGCCTATCTTAAGGCAGAGCCAGGCCCAAGGAGACTTCAAAGTGGGTGAGTAAGATTCCCTCCCCTCACATCCACTTCAGGAGCCTTAGGTGGTTTCCCTCTGTTTCACCTGCCTGGGCTGCCCATGGGCAGAGCTGGGGGCATGATTTCTCTACTTTGAGGTCATGGATCTTCCCTGACAGAGAGACATCAGTAGAAGAGACCCAGGCATGAGACATGATTGCGGGCTTAAGCAGGGTTCATGTGTTCATTCAAGCCCAAGCAAAGAGCAGGTTGGTGAGGACATCTTTCCCAAGTCATGTGAATCAAGAGGTCATCATCAAAATGTGGGGCCTGGACCAGCAGCATCTCACCCTCCCCAAGCCTTCATTACTGTGTGCTGGAGCTTTCACAGGGAAATCTGCCCCTACAATCTAATTCTCCAGCAAGTATGCAGTAAATCCTTTCAGAAATGATTTCCTTTAATGACTTTCCACTCCAGGACAGGAAAGGCAGTCTAGGGACAGATATATTTACAGCCACATTCTTCAACAAGAAGTGTCACAATGGTGCCTTGTGAGATTAGCAAATCATGACTGTTAGCATACACACAGAAACACTTGTCTCTGTTCAGTTTAGATGTCAATGCACAGTGTATAGAGTCACCAGATCCAGAGCACCAGGAGGAGGTATGATGGGCTGTTAGGCTTTATCTCAGAGGACCCAGGAATGAGATCCTGGCTGGTAGCTACTTAGGGACCCCATAGGAGATGAGACCATCGAGGCTGCATTCTTTCCTCCAGCAAAACAGAAAGTTCCTCTCTGAATCATGAGCCACAATATGTGAGTCAACAGCATGTAAGTAGTTGAAGAAAGACAGATAATTGAAATAGGCTGGTTGTCACCATGTCATGACTACATACATCTCAAGACTTGATTTGTAAATTACTATTTTGACAAACATCCTCTTACTTGATATGTGGCTAGTACTATTCTTTGTGTTTTATACTGATCAAGCCTTAATCTATTGAAAATAATATCTGTGGGGACTCATAGTGCCCCTATATAAAACAGATGAAACACTCCTGGACACTGTCTGGAGGAAGAGAAGGGATGGGGAAGAAAGGGTTGAAGGATGAGCAGATGAGGCAGGGTTGAAGTAGGAAGGGGTGATGATGAAAGGATGGTAGTTGAAAAATGGAGGTCTGCGTTAAATATTTACTTCCAAGGTGTTTGTTGATTTCAAAATATGAAAACACTACTATAGTACAATAAATAAAAACCTCAAAACTCTAGATTTGAAGCAATAACAATACTTGTTGTTGTTGTTAGGTGCCATCCAGTCGGTCGACCCTACCTACAACAGGTGAACACTTTGTCGGTGCTTCTCTAATATTCATAGAGTTTTCAATGGCAGATTGATTTTTGGGAGTGGGTTGCCTGGTCCTTCTCCCAAGCCTACAGCACCTGGTGTTCCCAGGACGGTCTTTGATCCAAGTACTAACCAGGCCCAACCCTGCTTAGCTTCGGAGAGCTGACAGGATAGGAGACTACAGTGCTACGGCTGCAGGCCAATAACAATACTAAGAACTTAAAAATTAGACATTACTATTCTTAATCAAGTCTCAATGATTTTGAAGCCAGCAAATCAAGGCCCTTGATTAATTCACATTTTTAAGGGGAAAGAAAAAGAGAAAAGGAAAAAAGAGAAGGTGCCAACCCAAAGGGTTGTTACCATAGGTTCTATTGTTATTTAAACCTCAACAAGTAATCCACAGTACCTAAGGTCAGAAGGATGAGCTGTCATATTACAGAGGCATTGAAACACCATTAAACCTAGGACAAGGCCTAGGGTCAGAGAGGAAATGGCAAAGCCAGGAGGGAGGAGATAGCCTCAGCTTCTATAGCTGCAGCTTCCATTAAGGAAGTTCCTCCCATAACAAGGCTGGATGGAGCATAGTATGGGAACGGGTGCTAGGAATGGGGAAAGTGCTTCCATTAAACCTCAAGCAGCCAGCATTGCAGATCCAAAGTGTCACAGAAGCTCATATTCACCTATGGGTTCACACCTAGGAATAGTAACTCCTATCTGACATTCAAGTTGTAATTTTAATGTATCTTAAATTGTAGATGTATGCAGTCATATACAAAAGAGCCAAAATGCACATGATTTTTGTTTTGGCACACTCAAACACATTAGCTATACTACTTTAGCTGCCAAGAACAATTGGTACAAACACTGTACCTCTATCTTTAAGACACTCAGAGAAAATGATGCGCAGTCTAACAAGAAATGTTTGTAACTGAAATTATGTGGGATATTAACTATATATGTTGTATCAATTAGCTTCCTCTGTATAACAAGCCACCCCCAAATTTAATGGCTTCATAAAACAACCATTATTTAGCTTGCAATTCCATGAGTCACTTGGTTGGTTCTTCTGGTCTAAGCTGGCTCAGCTGACCTCCACTGGGGTTGGTCATGTGTCTGTGCTCAGCTGGTGGCTGGTTAATCACTGGGTAATCTAAGGAGGCTTTCTCACATACCTTGCCCTCTGTTGGCCAGGACAATAGGGGAGATCAGGCTATGTATCTCTCACCATCCAACAGTCCAGCCCAGACTTCTTCAGATGGCAGCGGTTGAAGGATTCCAAAAGCTCGAGGTAATAAACCTCTGTGCAGGCACTGCCCAAGCCCCCGAGTCACATTTGCTAACATCCCATTGCACAAAGCAGGCCACATGGCCAACCTAGAGGGAGAAAGAAATTAGCTCCTCCTCTGAATCCTTTCATGAGACAATGTCATGAGACAATGCGAGGGAAGCACAGAGGAGAATCTGCAGCCATTTTTCTATTCCACCACACAGGGTCTGTATCATTCGTATGTACACATACTCCAATCAGATACCATAGTGGGCAAATCCACCTGTGGATCTTAACTGCTTGAGAGTTGTGGAATTCATCCTGGAATCTGATAAAGTCTCTTCACTTTCTCTTTTGAAGCTGTGCATGTGTGTTACCAAATGTTTTCCTCAAATGCAGGTAGACAAAGAAAGAACATGTTGGGATGTGACTGATCTGGCCCCAGAATGATTCTGACTGGATTTTCTTGTAGCCTTTCAGCAATTGATAAATGCACAGACCCATCAGAGTCACGTGCAGAGCTTTACAGCCAGCATCCAGCTCCTGCATGCACCCGACACTGACATTAAGATAAACCAGGTCCATTCCAGAATGTCATCATCTATGTCCTAACCCTTAAATACACCCTTCTTTCTGACCCCTAATGTGGGGACCTGGCTGGTCTTGCCACCAGGATCCCACTCCATCAGCAAGTCCCCAGCAAACTGTAGTCTGTGCAACCCCAGGTCTGTCTGCCTCTGCTTCCTCAGTTTCAGGGGGCATTGGGGCCAGGCCTCGTACACCAGCCTGGCTTGTTCTAGAACAAATGTCAAGGTCAAAAGACAAAAAGAAAGTCTAGGAAATGGTTCCAGATTAAAAGAGACTAATGAGACATATGACCTCAATGTGGCTCAGAGTCCTAGACTTGACTGGGGACGAGGAAGCCACTTGAACCTGTCTACCATGCAGTGGCTGTGGGCAGGCTGAGTGAAGGCCCCACAGAGAGGCTCACAGCCTCAGCCGGGGTATGCAGACACCCTGCCCTGTGAGTCACAGGGGGTGTGGATGTGATTGAATGAAGGATTGGGAGATGGGGTGGTTGCTATCTGCAGGGTGCTAAATATAATCACAGGAGTCCTTGTAAGGGCAAGGCAGCCTATGAGAAGAGGCTGGAGTGCCATGGGCAGGTCAGGAGGCAGGGCCCAGGCACCTGGGTCAGGAGCAGCAGTGGCAAGGGCAGGGCTCTCCCTGACCCTGCAGGAGGAGCTCTGTCCTGCCATCACCTCGGCTTCCAGTTCTGAGCTCCAGAGCAACAGCAGGTGACATTTGTGCTGCTTTCAGCCACTAAATTTGCTGCAATTCACCCTAGTGGCACTAGGAGACAAACACAGATGTTACAGCAAGTGGCAAAGTGTGTATATTAGCTGGGGATGAGATAAGTAGACCAGTATTAGCTCTTCTGTTTTAGGTAACTATGCTGTATGTGAAGGAAAGCCCTGGATTTCAGGATCTGTGCCCGGAAGTCACAAAGGGTAAATAGGCGTGGTGTCCAATTCACTTTCTAAAGGCTCAGAGAGAGAAAAAAAAAAAAACACCATAAGTACATACATAAATACATGCATATTATGTAATACTATATTATATAGAAAATATAATATGAAAGGGGGCAAAAAATCCTAGAATTTATTTATAAACAGTCATGACTTTATTATTATATGATCAAACTAGAGTCATCTTCAAATAATCTCTGTTTGGTTCAATACACCTATCAAGACTTTTTCTACTGGGCAGAATGGTTGTCAGTTTTGATGCTTTTTAGTGCTTCTACTGTTCTTTACCTCCTCCACAGGGGCAAAATGTCCTTTGAGGACTTGTTCATCTGGGGAAACAAAAGTAAGTCCAATGGGGCAATATGAGGAGAATAGGAAGGGTGGGGCACAAGGGTTGTGCAGGTTTTGGTAAAAAACTGCAGAACACCAGGCACAGTGCAGGCACGTGCATTGTCACAGTGCAAGAGCCTCTTGTCCACAACTGCAGTTTCTTCTGCAAATCATAATGCAACCTTCTCAAAATTTCCAGGTAGTCAAAATTTTGGTTGACCATGTGACCCAAAGGAAGAGATTCTTAATGAACAATCCCCTCTTGTGTCAAAGAAACTAGTGATCACTGTTTTCAAGTTCATTTCCATTTTGGGGGGTCCTACCTCATATATGTATGTATAATATAGCATATATTATACCTGTGTATATAAAACATTGTATATATGTATGTATGTGTATATATACACCTTTTGAAATATAAATCCATATTCATATCTCCTACATGTTGTTGTTATTAGGTGCCGTCGAGCTGGGTCCGACTCATAATGACCCTACGCACAACAGAACAAAACACTCCCCAATTCTGATCTCATTTATGTTTAGGCCAGTTGCTGCAGACATTGTGTCAATCCATCTAGTGGAGAATTTTCCTTTTTTTGGTTGACCTGCCACTCTCCCAAATATGATGTCCTTCCTCACTACAGGTCCAAAATATGTCAGACACAGTGTAGCCATCCTTGCTTCCAAGGAGCACCCTGGTTGCACTTCTTCCAGCATAGATCTGTTGGTTCTTTTGGAAGTCTGTGGTATATTCAGTATTCATCTCCAGCACCATAATTCAAAAGTATCAATTCTTCTCCTGTCTCCCTTGTTCAACGTCCAGCTTTCACAACCATATGATATGACTGAAAATACTATGGCATTAGTCAAGCACATCATCGTCTTCAATGTGACATCTTTATTTTTCAATATTTTAAAGAGATCTTTTGCCACAGCTCTCCCCAAAGCAATGGGTCTTTTGATTTCTTGACTGCTGCTTCCAATGGTGTTGATTGTAGAACCAAGTAAAGCAAAATCATGGACACCCTCAATCTTTTTTCCATTTATTATGAAGTTGTGTACTGACACAGTTGTAAGGATTGTTGTTGTGTTGATGTTGCAGTGCAATCCATTCTGAAGTCTATGTTCTTTGATCTTCATTAGTAAATGTTTCAAATCTTCACTTTCAACAAGCAGAGTTGTATCATCTGCATAATACAGGTTATTAATGAGTCTTCCTCCAATCTGGATGCCATGCTCTTCTTCATAAAGTCCAGATTTTTGGACTTTGCTCAGCATAGAATTGAGCTATGCTTTGCTCAGCATAGAATTGAGATGTGGTGAAAGGATACAGTCTTGATGTACACCTTTCTCAACTTTAAACCAGTCAGTGTCTTCTTGTTCTGTTCGAATGGCTGCTTCCTGGTCCATGTACAGAGTGCTCATGAGTACCATTAGGTGCTCTGGTACTCCCATTCTTTGCAGTGTTATCTATAATTTGTTATGATCCTCACAGTCAAATGCCTTTGCATAGTCGATAAAACATAGATAGACGTATTTCCGATAGTCTCTGCTTTTGGCTAATATCCACCTGACATCAGCAATAATGTCCCTGGTCCCATGCCCTTTTCTGAATCCAGCTTGATTTTCCAGCAGTTCCTTGTCTATATACTGCTGCAGTCACTTTTGAATCATCTTTAGTAAAATTTTGCTTGCATGTGATATTAATGCTATTGTTCAATAGTTTCCACATTCAGTTGGATCCCCTTTTTTGGGAATAAGCACACAGATATAAAAGTATATATTTACTTATGTTTCACACATAAAATAAAGATTTATAAGTTGCATAAGATTTGTAAATTCAAAATATATATTTATATATTTATTGAAAGAGAGCAATAAAGCAAATGGAGCAAAATGTAAACAACTGGTGAATGTAAGTTTATAATGGAAGTTCCTTTTATTAGTATAAAGTTTGAGTACATCAAAATAAGATGCTACACACAAAAAAATTTTACAATGTTGGGAAAGTATGAAAAAACCTGCCAGGACTTCCCAGTAGCCCTAAGCCCAAACCTGAACCCTAGGCAGGAAGTGATGCCCAGAAACCAAGAGTAAGACCAGGTACTTAACAGCATTACGGACACATTTCTGTTAATCTAAAGGGAATTGATGGCTGTGTATGGTGGGAGGTCATGTGGATGTTCTTCAGTGCTTTTCCCCTGGCTGCATCAAGCCTCAGGTCCTGCCAATGAACACCTCCTTCAAAATTCTGCAGCCTGAATGAACTTTCCAAATCTGCTTGCCAGAGGGCAGGATGGGGCAGGATGGGGCTGAGAAACACAGTGAGGCCCCTTCCCTCCCCAAATGCTTGTCTGCTCTCTAAATGAGTTAGCTATTGTGAGCTCCCCTATCTTGTGTGATGTGTGTCTGCTACATCTGGATTCTGTGGGGTGGGTGCCAGGGAAGAACAGTGAACAGGTGTATAAGAGCTGGGGCCAAAAAGATCTGAAATCCAATTGCTTGAGCTAAATTTTACTTATGATTTTTTTCTCCTTTAAATATTGAACGTCTTGAAGGAAAAGACACAATCTTAAACTTTCTTTGCACATCTCCTAGCAATTGACATGATGGAAAACATGAGCAAATATTTGTGCATGAAAATTATAAACTTAAGAGCTCATGATGCATACAAAATGCAGACCCTTAAAATCCATATTAAGAGTAGTCAATGCTGTTCTGTAGGAAGACTAATGTTGAATCTTATTTAGTACTTGGAATTACAAGAGACTTTTTACAAGAATATTGTCATGAATGTGATTTTTTCCTGGTTATCATTTTAAGTTTCAATTTTAGAATTTATAAATTCTGTTCAAGATAGAGAAACACTATCTTAGTTCCCAGGCATAACCAGTACCTCTATATTTTCAAATTACAGCTTTTTTCATGTCTACCATGCCTTTTCATATACTTGTAGCTCCATCTCCCCAAAACAGAATAGCATATTTTATAATTAGGGACAAATTCTAAATGTTTTGTTACCCATTGTTGTTTTGTTGTTAGGTGCTGTTGAGTCGTGTCCAACTCATAGTGACCCTCATAGTGTTTTCAATGGCTGATTGTTTTGGGATTGTCTTGGTAGTGGATTGGGATTGCCTTGGGAGTGGATTTCCATGTCCTTCTTCCATTTTTGTGGTGCTGGGAATTGAACTGGGGACCTCAGAGACTGCAAAGAGGCACTCTACCAACTGAGCTAAATCCTAGCCCCTTTGTTATCCATAGCAAAGACAAAGCAATGGCAGAAGGAAATAAAAACTCATTAGAAATTAAATAAATATAAAAACGTGATTTCCCTTAGGCTACAGTGGTTTTCTTTGTCTACACATCATTAGACAATCGCCTTCTTAACCCTTTGGCACACACAGACACTCTCAGTTCATGACAGGAAGCTGACATGGCATTTTTTGCAGGGGTCCCCAGGATCCTGCTTTCCTAGAAGTCACGTGCTCTTAGGTTATAAGAGCCTGTTTCTATATAATTCCCCAGTGTACACTCTTGTTCACTTGTTGCTTGACAGGAACACACGTCCTGGAGCCTGGCCTTTAATTGTGCTATCAATATTTAAATGATTTTCCCCAATCTCAGTAAGTCTTTCTAATACTCCATTTGCAATCTGATTCCCTTCTCAAGACGCCCCTGCTGTGGCCAGACCTGGCTGGCTTCCTCTGCTTTGAGCACAATGGTTGGTTCTAACAAGTGAAGTCTCAGATATGGCCTCGCACCATGTTCCAGTTGTTCTCAAATCTTGAGCTTCTCTCTCATTTTAATAGATATGTGCTAATCAGCTTTCTGTCACTGTGACAAAATATTAAAGTGGATCAACTTGTGAAGAGGAAAGGCACAATTTGGCTCATGGTTTCAGAGTCTTCAGTCCATGATCTTTTGGGCTTGTTTTCTTTGGGTCTGTGGTGAGGCAGCCCACCCTAGCGGTAGAGCATTGCAGAAGGAACAGCTCATCTCATGGCAGCCAGGAAGCCAAGACCTGGATAGGAAGGGGCCTGGCTCAACGGCACCCCCAACGACCTCACTTCCTCCACTGGGTTCAACTTCTTGAAGCTTCCACCACCTCCCAGGAGTGCAATAGGCTTCAACAAAAGGGACTTTGAGGAACATTCCAGATCCAAACTATAGCTGGCAGTTATGGCCAGGCCTGTCCTTCCCTGAGGAGCACCCCGTTGTGCACCTGTGATACCCCCATCCTTGCATGCCAGGCAAACACAGGGACACTGCTCTGTGTCCCAGGGCTGGCAGCATCGTCCACTTAGGCTGCATGGAGTTCAGTGTCCACCTTGGAATCCAGAGTGAGCCTCTGCTTCTTCATTCTCCCTGAGCCCACACCAGGCCAATCTACAAGGCCAAACAACCATAACCTCTCAGCAACCTCTTCACTGAGTCAAGAAAAGTCTTCCTGTGCAGATGATTATTGTTGGACTTCCATAGGAGGAGGAGAGTCAGCCTTGGTTGGTTTGTACACATGCCTCCTTCACCCCACCTTTGAAAGAAAAAAAATTCTTATTTGATAGTTTAATTTATGAAATTAACTGATATTTGTTATGATAAATGAGATGAAGCCAATGTTATATTTTGAAAACTGTCTCCCCTCAGGCATCTTCCCCTGACCCCACTTAGTCCCCGTCAAGCTCTGTTCCTGATCCAGACATACTCAAGCCTGAGCACACATCTCTGAGGCATGTCTATCTACGTTTTTTATTGTGGTAAAATGTCCACCCAGAAAATTGGCCATTTTAGCCACTATGAAGTACAGATCTCTATGCCATTAAGAATGCTCACACTGATGTACCACCATCACCATTGTCCATCTCTAGAACATTTTCATCTTCCAGAATGAAACTCTGCACCATTACATTGTTACTCCTCACTTCCCCTCTTCTCCCTCCACCCAACTCCTGGCAACCATTATTCTCCTTTTGGTCTCTATGAATTGGGTTGCTGTATGTGCCTCATGTAAGTAGAGTCATACATTTTCTATCTTTTTGTTGACTTACTTCACTTAGCATAATGGGCATAAGATCCCTCTGTGTGGCAGCATGTGTCAGGATTTCATTCCTTTATTAAGGCTGAATAATATTCCACTGTTTACTCATTTATCCATGTTAGAGTACTGACATAAGTCCATATGTTGGCTAATGCTGCTGTAAAAATAGTATGCAAATATCTGACACTGCTTTCTGTTCTTTTTGGTATATATGCCAAAGTGGGATTGTATGTTTACTTTTGTGAGGAACCACCATACTATTCCCACATCAGTCACATTTTTCACCCCCACAAGCAGCCCTCAAGGATCCCAGTGTCTCCACATCATCCCAACACTTGTGATTTTTCTGATTTTTCAGTAGGGGCCACCCTACTGGGTAAGAACTCATACCTTATGGTTTTGATTTGCATTCCCTCCAAAGATTAGTGATGTTGAGCATCTTTCCATGTGCTTAGTGGACAGGTGTATATCTTCTTTCGAAAATGGTCATCCAAGTCCTTGGTCTATTTGTAATTGGGTTGTTTGTTTTATATTGCTGAGTTGTAGATACTCTTGATATGTTTTGGATACTATTCTCATATTAGATTAGGCATCTACCAATGTCACACCTTATGTAGATTGGCTTTCACTTTCTTAATATCTAGTGTCCTTTGATGTAGAAAAGCTTGTAATTTTGAAGTCCTGTTTAGCAATTCTTCCCTTTTGTTGCCAGTACCTTTGGTGTCATATCTCACCAGAATTAATTGCAAAACATGGTGTCTTAAAGTCTTTTCCCTTTGGTTTTCTTCAAAGAATTTGTTTTAGCCCTTAGGTTCCATGTTTGATCAATTTTGAGTTAATTTTGTATATAGTATAAAGCAAGGATCTAATTTTATTCTTTTTCAAATGGATATTCCATTTTATTGGCATGATTTGTTTAAAAGATTTTCTTTTCCCTACTAAATGGTCATAGTACTCTTGTTGAAAAATCGTTTGACCAAATAAATGAGGGTTTATTTGTAGACTGTTCCATTGGCTTGGGGGCTGGAGTTTAGCTTAGTTGGTTGAGTGCTGCTCTGCACTCTCTGAGGCCCTGGACTGGATTCTCAACACCACAAAAATGGGAGAAGAACCTGGCAGCCCACTTCTGAAACAATCCTGAAACAATCAACCACTGAAAACCCTATGAACAGTAGGGGAACACTGACATAGCGCCGGCCATGGCACATGTTGGGGAGTATTTCATTCTGTGGTACACAGTGTCACTATGAGTCAGACCCAACTCGATAGCACCTAACAACTTTCCATTGGTTTATGTGCCTGTCTTTATGTTGGTACCATGCTGTTTTATTACTGTAGTCCTGTAGAGTAAGTTTTGAAATCAGGAACTGAGACCTCCAACTCTGTTCATCTTTTTCAAGATTTTTTTTTTTTTGGCTGTTTGGATATCCATTCATACACTATCACCTGCTTCATTTGACAGCATGTTGTAGACACCCCCATTAGTGAATGGCACGTGACAGTAAACTATCCCACCTCAGATGTTTCTTTGGCATTTTTCTAGTTGGTTATTCAGAGGAACTGCAGACCTCTATAGACACAGGTATGATGTTGAAAAGCGGTCTTCTTATAAAAGAAATTTATATCTATCTATCTTGGCAAACTTGAGATCAAAGAACAGACTTTCCTGTCTGGTGTCCCCCTTTCTGTCTAGGAAATATATTTCCACAGGAAGAAGATTAGGTGTCTGACACCTAACACAGACAGTGATGACTGTGTTAGGACAGCGAGGACAAGGATGACTGCAGGTGGCCACTGCCAGGGACACAGCATCTGTACCACAGGACAACCCTTGCTTCCTGGGCACTGCAACCCCTGCACAGCCCACACTGCACCATTCCCCAGAAGTCCAAGCTGCTTCCCTTTGTTAAACTCTGGGTAAGTTTCACCCATTTGCCCTCATTGACTCTCATACTGTATGTGTGACTCCCTGCTTCACACATGGGACAATTCATGTGCCTTTTCCTGTTATCTGTTGTCAATTTGCCTGCAGCCATACAACTGTGGCATCCAATCTCATCAGATCACAGAAGCTAAGCAGGGTTAAGCCTGGTTAGTACTTGGAGACCTCCTGGGAACACCAGGTGCTGTAGGCTTGGGAGAAAGACCTGGTAACCCACTCCCAAAAAATAATCAGCCATTGAAAACCCTATGAATAGCAGAGAAGCACTGACAATAGTGTTTTGCCTGTTGTACGAAGGGTCACTTTGAGTCGGACACTGACTCCGACAGCACCTAACAATTGTCAATTTATTTTGTGGGTTAAAATTATCAAAACTTTAGAGAGAAAAGTAGATTTATACTTTCCCTACAGTGACTATGGTTATCATTACTTCCACTCTCTCTTCTTCCTTCCCTCCATCTCTCCCTTCCTTCCTACCTTGCTTTTTTCTTTCCTTCCTTCCTTCCTTCCTTCCTTCCTTCCTTCCTTCCTTTTCTTTTTTTATTTCTCAAGATAGGGTCTCACTCTGTAGCCCAGGCAGTCTTTGAACTGCTATGTAGCATAGGCTGCATTGAACTCATAATCCTCTTGCCTCTGCTTTCTGGGTGCTGATATTACAGGTATATACCACCACACCCAGCCTTTCATGATTTCCATTGTTATTACTAGGTGTCATAAAGTGGGTCTGATTCATAGTGACCCTGTGTACAACAGAAAGAACCATTACCTGATTCTGTGCCAGGCACATGATCTTAAGCCCAGTGTTGCAGGCACTTTGTTGATCCATCCACCTGAAGGTCTACTTTTTGTTGTTGTTGTTGTTGACCTACCAGTCTTCCAAACATGATATGCTTCTCCAGGGATTGGTCCCTCTTGACTACATGTCCAAAATATGTCAGGCACAGTCTAGCCATCCTTGCTTCCAAAGAGTACTCTGGTTGTACTTCTAAGACAGATCTGTTGATTATTTTGGCAGTCTATGGTGCATTCAATATTCATTTCCAGCACCATAATTCAAAAGCATCAGTTCATCTCCACTCTCCCTTATTCAATGTCCAGCTTTCAAGAGCATGTAATGCAACTGAAAATACCATGGCGTGAGTCAGGTACACGTTTATCTTTGATGTGACATCTTTGCTGTTTAACACTTTAAAGAGATCTTATGCCACAGCTTATCCCCATGCATTACATCTTTTGATTTCTTGACTGCTGCTTCCATGGGAGTTGATTATAGAACCAAGTAAAGGAAATTCTTGGGCAACCTCAATCTTTTCTCCATTTATCATGAGGTTGCTTACTGACCCAGTTGTAAGGATTTTTGTTTTGTTGATGTTGAGTCGCAATCCATACTGAAGGCTGTGTTCTTTGATCTTCATCAGTAAATGTTTCAAGCCCTCTTCAGTTTCAGCAAGCATGAATATCATTATTTCTACATACATACAATTTTGTTGACATGAATTATATCATAAGTGCTAGGTTTCTTAGAGAACAATCTTTTAGAGCTTATTTTTATTTCCCTCTTAAGTCTGCTTGCCTTTTTTCTTTTCTGTCTTGCTTGCAAGTACTCTCCAATGCACACGGCTCTTCTAAGTCTCTCCAAGCTCATGAAATCACCACGTACATAGGCACCCTTATAAAATCACACAAAGTACACACACAGTTGCCCAAGCATAGGGCCTTGGCCCTCCTCTGCAGCCACCTGATTCACGTTCCTTTGTACTTTGTCTCCCCCTATCGATAACATAGCACAGCTACTCCTACATATGGGTGAAACCACTGTGTGCTTTCCGCTTCATTTTAATAACTCCGTATTTTTTTGATGTGGATAAACTGTGATTTATTCCCATAATGTCGCCTCTTTTCCAATTCTTATCACTAAACACAAAGCCTAGAATAACATCCTTAAATGTAAAATATTTTTGTAGCCTGACTGTGTCATTCTATGGTATGAATTCCCAGGAGTGGAATTTGTGACTCATGAATTTTTTATACTTTGAAAAGACACACACAAAAACACCTTCATCCAAGTTCCATCAGCTGTGGGTGGGGATGCTCACCCACGTTCTCCCAGCAATAGGTCTTACTACAACATAAATTACAAGTAAATTAATAGGAATTTTGTTATAAAGCTCTAGAAAAACATTAAAATCCCGTGGAACTTTTGTGCCAGCATGACTTTCCCTCACCGAGAGAGACACTGCTTTAATATATTCTGTGTTAGCTCATAATCCCTTGCAAAGAGTGATGCACCTCGTGTACTTCTCCAGGAATGAATGGGCAAAGTTTAGGGACATGTGATTTGGTTTTATTGTCCAGTGGGATCCTCAGGGAAATTACATATCACACTGCAGTGATGGCCTTCAAAAGAAGTTGTTTGGAGATTTGAAAATCCAGGCAGTCCTTGAATGTGGACGATCAAATAAGGCCCCTTTGGAAGCTGGAGGACCAGGTAAGAGGCCTCACCTCAGCTCTACCATTCTCAGAAAATTTAGTCCCTAAGGTACAAATCAATCTATTTATCCAGTTACTCTGTTATTTAATAAGCAACTTTTGAACCATCACCTGAAAAGGGTGCCTTTGTAGACTGGAGAAGATGAGGAACAGGTTCTGTAAGTCTCTCCTCTCCTCATGGCAGAAGCTCCCAATGAGCCGTGACACACGTTCCCACTGACCTCAGGAAGCCTCAGTGTCCATCTGACCAATGTTTTAAACCCACTGTCTCTGGCCCACTGGCCCCTCATCACACCCTGGGCCCTGTCTCCTGATAGCTACCCTTTGCCCAGAGTCCTTAAAATATTCACACAGCAACCCCAGCTATATACTCCTGGGACAAACCTGGAATCAAAGTCAGGTTTATGACCTACCACAATGCAGGAGGCCACAGGCCATGAGAACTGTGGTGCCCCCAGTGGCAGGTATCAGGAGAACTGAGCTGCGGGCCAGGCTGGGGTCAGGGACCAAGGAAGCCAGAGTTTGTTCTGGGTGCTGTCAGAAAGTGGCATAACTCTGATTACCAGATGTAAGTTTTCCTGTGGCCCATAATTTAGGTTGGTTCAGAGATATGAGGACACTGTCTGCTGTGTATGGCTCTCCTGAGAGAGGCCAGCAGAAACCAGTGTTCATGTTGAAGTTTCTTGGGCACACTTTCTTCTTAGCCATCTATGTTCTCAGAACATCTGGCTGGAGCTTTATGGAGCCTAAGGTCACCTCACTGAGACACAAACAAGCTTTTTCTAATAGCACCATTTAAATTAAAAAAAAAAAAGAATTGTTGTTAGGTGCATTTGAGTCAGTGTCTGACTCATAGCGACCCTATGTACAGCAGGCAAGACAGTATTGCTAGTGCTTCTCTGTTATTCATAGGGTTTTCGATGGCTGATGATGGTTTTTTGGGAGTGGACACTAGATCTTTCTCCCAGGCCTATAGTACCTACAGTGTTGCCTACACTGTTGCCAGGTGATCTCCCATCCAAGTACGAAGCAAGCCTGACCCTGCTTAGCTTCCAAGATCTGAGGGGATCTGATGCTACAGTGGTATGGCTGCAGGCAAAAACAAACAAACAAACAAGACTAAATTACGCAAAGTACCAGAGAACAATCAACACATTTCCAGCTGCACACCTTTTAAATGTTCTCTGATAGATGGACTCCAAAGTTTAACATTTTGTCTTTATGTATTGGTCTCATATATATTCTTTAATTTGAATGAACTCAATATATGCATCCTCAAATCTGCAGACCTGTTACGTCCTGTGCTGATATTTCTGAAGCTAATGCTGCTCCTTTTGGTACTTGTTTGTTAACATAAATGCTTTACACAGGCAGGAAGTGAGTTTTGGACAAGGCATATCCACTATTGGTCACTGTTGGACTTATTAACCATCCTGTGGAGAAAATGACCAGAGCTATGGCAAAATGATGTGGCAGATTTTGACCCCTTTCCTAGGCATTGTGGACAAGGTTCCTAGAGTGAATGAGGACTTGGATTTATACACACCTGGATGTGATGCTTCCAGAAAAATTTTTAGCTACGCATCGCCGTTGTGGTCCAAGTCAGTGGGAAGTCTCTTAAGATTTATCTGACAAAAAAATAAAGTGACATAAAAAAGTTGTCTTTTATTTCTTCCTGTATAAAGTTATATGAGATATGTGTAAATATACATATATGCCATTGTTGTTGTTGTTGTTGTTGTTAGGTGCCGACGAGTCGTGTCCAACTCATAGCAACGCTTATGGGGTTTTCAATGGCTGATTGTTTTGGGATTGCCTTGGGAGTGGATTGCCACTTCCTTCTCCCATTTTTGTGGTGCTGGGAATCAAACTCGGGACCTCAGAGACAGCAGAGTGCCACTCTACTGACTGAGCTAAATCCCAGCCATATATATGTATATATACATATATATTTGACATATATATCATATACAAAGAGTGGCAAAAAAGTATACTCTTTTTGGGGGGTACTGGGGGTTGAACTAAGGACTTCATGCTTGCATGCTCTGCAAGTGCTGGACCACTGAGATGCACCCTCAGCCCAGTTTTTTCTTGTTTTTTTTTTTTTTTTTTTTTTTTACTTTTTGAGAAGACAGGGGTCTCTCTAAGTTACGCAGACTGCCTCTGGTCTCGAACTTGCAATCCTCCTGCCTCTGCCTCCTGAGCTGCTGGGATTACTGGTGTGTGCCACCACACCCAGCTAAAAGTATACATATTTTAAGAATGAAAATAACTATTTAAATTATAATATTCAGTATATACTGATAGCACAAGATGAAGACAAGTCTCGTTTGACTTCTCCAATTGTAAGAGGTGCCCAGAGTGGTCACCATAGCAGAAACAGTAGGACCTGTTTCATCGGCCTCCCAGATCTACTCTGGTGCACACCACACACAATATCATGAGTCTCAAACTTATCAGAAATGCGTGCAAATGTTAGGCATGATGGAAGTTCTTTTGTACACCCTCACCTCCATTGTCACTATATTTCCAATGCTCTCCAATTTCAAATAACATTTCCAAATAGTCTTGTGCTCAAATGACAATCATGCTTCTGCCATTTTCTTTGACTGTTCTGCCTATGGCATGGTGGGATAGCATTCATTTATTGCTAGGGCTGGGATTTAGCTCAGTTGGTTGAGGGTTGCTCTGCACTTTCTGAGGTTTCAGGTTTGATCCCTAGCATTGCTAAATTAGAGGAAGAATGTGGCAGTCCACTCCCAAAACAATCCCCAAACAATCACCCATTGAAAACACTATGAGGGTCACTATGAGTTGACTTGATGTCACCTAACAACATCTTTTGAATGAACATCATGCTACATATTGCTACTTTTACTCAATTCAGCTTTGAAAAGTACCAGATAATATCCCTTAAAATATGTATACCTCTTTTGGGCACTCTGTGCGTGTACATATTTTTGACATTCTTGGTAAATCATTCAGGAAGGTCTGTGTGTGTAGTTCTTAAATAACTGATGCTCCTTTTAAAATGATGTGGCTGCATATTTTCCTACTGTGGAAAGTGGACAAGTAAATATCTTTTCTCAAATGTCAAGAAGCTTTATTGTCAAAGAGGATAATAATAATCAGAAATTCGTTTTTTTCTATGTGATATCAGGGAGAATGGACTGAAAGCAATTGTACTAAAACTGAAATCAAGGACTTTAAAATATGACCTTCAAATTTTATTTAATTATCAATAATACCAAGGAAAAACAATTTCTGTTGTTTCCTTTAAATACATTTTGTAACCAGCTCTTCTCGGCATTTCATCAGAAACTGTCCAGTTTAAAATAGACTTCTAGGGGGATACATATATGTATGTAGGTATGTATGTTGTTGTTGTTGTTGTTGTTAGGTGCTGTGGAGTCAGTGTCTGACTCTTAGTGACCCTACGTACAACAGGTGAAACACTATTGTTAATGCTTCTCTGCTATTCATAGGGTTTTCAATGGTTGATTGTTTTTTGGAAGTGGGTTGTTGGGTCCTTCTTCCAAATGTGTGTGTGTGTGTGTGTGTGTGTGTGTGTGTGTGTGTGTGTGTGTATAATCAACCATTGAAAACCATATGAATAGAAAAGAAGCACTGACAATAGTGTTTCTCTGGTATACAGAGGGTTGCTATGAGTCAGACACCAACTCAACATCACCTAACAATAAGAACAACTGTGTGTGTGTGTGTGTGTGTGTGTGTGTGTAATTATTATTATTAGCAGTAGTGGGAGATTGAATCCAGGGCTTTGTATTTGCATGCTTTGCAGTACAAATGCACTGAGCTGCACATCTAGGCCATTTTTTTTTAACCTTTTGAGACAGAGTCTTGCTAAGTTATGCATGCTGCCTCTGGTCTTGAACTTGAGATGTTTCTGCGTCTGCCTCCAGAGTCACTGGGATTACATGCCTGGTTAGTACTTGGATGGGAGACCCACTCCCCCAAAACAATCGGCTATTGAAAATCCTATGAATAGCAGAGAAGCACTAACAATAGTGTTTTGCCTGTTGTATGTAGGGTCACTATGAGTAGGATACTAACTTGACAGCACCTAACAGCAACAACATGCCCAGCCTAGTGATATTTTAAAATACTGAATTGGGGAGGGGACTATATAAGGGGCTTGAACACCTACTTTGAAATATCCTGAGATCAGAACCATTTCTAGCATGCTCTGTGGCTGAGTCATATCCTCACCTGTTCACACAATGAGGAAGATGCCAGACTTGAAAATATTAATTATTCTCGTCTGGCTCAGTGGATTTGCCCATCTGCCTGTGTGTAGAAGAGAGGGAAGTGTTACTCAGACGCTTGGCCAGGCTCTGCATTTTCCCCCAGACAAGGCAGACCCAGAGGTGATGGCTTTACCTCAAAAGCCCCTGTGCTCTGCCTGTAGTGGCAGCCCCATGGTCTGCACATCCTGCAGGTGGAGGTCAATGCCAGCCCTGCAGGTGCCACTGGTGAGGCGAGGCAAGAGACTAGCTGTGGAGAAAGGTCCTATCGCTCATGTTAGAGGTCATCCAACTGCAGGTTATGAGAGGTCTCAGGGATGCTCTGCAGGTCAGATGCTGGCCAAGGAAGAAGGGAGTGAGAGGTGGGGGTCCTGGCACACCACACAGCAGGTCATGGGCCATGTGCGAAGCAGAGAGTGCTGTTCCACTGCGTCATGCAGATATCAAGGTGCACAGTGGCGTGGGCTCACCTGCCTGTCCACTGGCTGATGGGGTCGGTGTTGCCTGGTAAGACTGATTCACTCCATGACAAAACTAGACTCACATGTTTTTGTTAGATGCCATTGAGTCAGGTCCCACTTATAGCTCTCCTATGTACAACTCTCCCTAACACGGAGCTGTGCCTGGCACTATGGCAGTGCTTCTCTGCCATTCATGGGGTTTTCAATGGCTGATTGATTTTTGGGAGTGGGCTGACAGGTCCTCCTCCCAAGCCTACAGCACCTGGTGTTCCCAGGTGGTCTCCCATCCAATTACTAACCAGGCTGGACCCTGCTTAGCTTCCGAGACCTGAGGAGATTGGGCACCCAGGTGGTCTGCCTTAGACCTAGACTGGGATTCTCTGAATCACCAGGTCACAACCCTGGGAGGTTGAGCAGAGCTGAGGAGAGGCTGGGTTCTGGGCTTCAGCATGTAACACATAGTCCTGTAGATGCTGGGAGAAGCTAGATGCCCAAAGCTGCCGAATGTCTTCCTTTCCCTCCACCACCACTGTTATTTTCACACCAAATTCCTGGTCTCTCAGTCCTGATGCATTGTTGGTAGCTGAATGGATTGTGGTCCTACAGTGTGAACTCCCCAGAGTGCCCTGCTCACCTCTGCAGAAGGAGGCCTGATTAGGACTTCTGAGCCCCACCAGGCCCCTGTCTGCAGCCATAGTGGAGCCAGGGGCAGGGGCATTCTGCTCCCCAGCCTTCAGTTTTCTAAACATGCTCTGAGGCAAACTGTCACTCACCATTTGCTAGAAGCAATGATTCCCGAGCATTCTTTTTTCAAAACCAGCCCCCACAAGAGAGGGTCAAGAAGAAGGGGAAAGTCCCTCAGCCACATCTGTACTTGGCCCCCTCACACAGTGCAGGGGGGCCTCCGGTGAGCAGCACCTGGGTGCTGTTGTGGCAACAGGACAGGGCCATGCTGGACACCTGTACCTGCCTCTGTCCAGGTGTGCGGATGTGGGGAACCCAGGTGAGCTACACCCTCCAGGAAGTGCTCGAGTGTAATAATTAGTTTGTCTTCTTGACCTGGATATGTTTTTGAAGCCCATCTCTCCTCAGTTCTTATTGGAAACAGGATATGAATAAGTAGATATATTAGGTCAACATCACTGCATTGTATGAGAAGCCTTGGCTAGCTTAGCAATGGGTTATTTCTTTGGAATTTCAAATGCCACTGAAGAAGGAAGGGAAATCTGGGTGGGTTTTTTTTTCTTATTTTTTTGTTTTGTTCTGTTATTTAAGCATTACAGCATTGAGCAATCCTCACGGTTCTCATATCTCCTTTCATGATTTTCTCAGGTCACACCCCAATGATCCAGATTCAATTCTTGATTTTTCTTTTTTTGTATGTGTGTGTGTGTGTGTGGTACTGGGATGTTGAACCCAGGGCCTCACGCATGCTAGGCAAGTCTGTCACCAGTGAACTGCAGACTCAGCCCCTTTTAGCTTTTTATTTTGAGGCAAAGTCTTACTAAGTTGCACAAGCTACCTTTGGCTTTGAACTTGTGATCCTCCTGCCTCAGCCTCATGAGTCACTGGGATTATACAGTTGTTTTTGTAGTCTTTATTGAAAAGATGAAATATATTTAATATTCCCATTCTCCATGACTTAAGTGATTGTACAATCTTTTTTGTTTTTAAAGTCATACTTATTGTATAATTTGTATGTAATAAACTTTCTTTTTGGCTATACAGCTCTATCAATTTTGACAAACAAATAGTCATGTAACTAATAAGAGATGGTTAAGATTAACTAACCATGTGAGTATCTTCTTTATGCACCTCCATTGCAGGTAACTGTACAGATCTTACAATATCTTACACAATAACTCCATAGCTTTGGTTTATCTTAATTTTCATTCTTCATTTTCCTGTGTAATAATTTGTTTATCTTCTTGACCAGGATATGTTTTTGAAGCTCATCTCACCTCAGTTCTTGGATATGAGTAAGTAGATATATTAGGTCAACACCACTGTGAATTATTTTGTAAAGAGGTGAAATTAGTTCAGGGAGACTATAGTAAGGTTTTGCCAGTAGGTTTTGTTTTAAAGAAAAAATCTACAGTGTAAGCTGCCACCACAGTCAGTTCCTCATTTAAGGAAAGACATAAGTCAGACCCATATAAGTAAAAAAGTTGTACATGGGGAGGAAGAAACTCTCTCTTCCTGTGCAACTCAGCCTCCTGCCCTTTGTATAGTCTGTGGCCACAGTGCTCAGAAGCAGGATGTAAGTAAATAAGGTTTCAGTTTAAGGTGGTGAGGACAGTGCCACCCAGTGGCCCACAAGAGCATAACTCTTCTTTCAAGCTATGACTTGTTAGGTGCTGTCGAGTCATGTACGACTCATAGCAACCCTCACAGGGTTTTCAATGGCTTATTATTTCGGGATTGCCCTGGGGGTGGATTGCCACATCATTCTCCCATTTTTGTGGTGCTGGGAATTGAACTCGGGACCCCAGAGACTGCAGAGCAGCGCTCTACCAACTGAGCTAATTCCCGGCCCCAGCTATGACTTTAGAGTCTCCTAACTAGAGACTTCATTTGAATCTTTTTCATCTTGGGCAACATCTACATAATTTACCACAGCTTCTTGTCTGTCAAAACGTTTGCCCTCAGAAAGTTTTGGTTGCTCAATGGCACCAGCATATTTTATTGGAAATTCTGACCAACTCTCTGAATTATTGTTGTTTTGTCCTGAGCCTCTGGTGGAATCTGTGTGGAGGCTTCTGGCAGTGCTGCATGGTGAGGGATCCTCAAGGTTGAAATCTGCAGACTTGCTCTTAGTACCGATTTCACTTCTTTCAGAATTGCTACTACTGCCACCTTCAGCCTTTCCCAGACGTTTTTTACCACAGTGTGATTCAGAGACGATGCCTACAAAAACCAACAGCACTTTCTTGTTCTCCAAAATTCTACCTACAGCAGTCTACACAGCAGCTTCCCTGAATTCTGGAATGGTCAGTTCCTTTTGGAAGAACAGTGCCCCTAACCTGGAGTTGGAGTGCTCAGCTGTTGCTACCCCAAGGCTACTCTATTTCTCTCAACGTTTGAATTCTTTTTTTTTTTTCCAGCACTAAGAGGTTGAATACAGGACCCTGTGCATGTTAGGCAAATGCTATTCTACTGAGCTGCACCCCAGCCCTTTTTATTTTTTCTTTTGAGAAAGGGTCTCACAACATTGCACAGGCTGCCTCTGTCCTTGAGTTTAAAATTCTCCTGCCTTCACCTCCCGAGTTGCTGGGATTACAGGTAGGGGCCATAGCACTTGGCTTTGATACTTGAATTCTTGACAGTGTACAGGATGTTCTACTTTATCATTAGTCGTTTTCTGTGGACATGCTTCTTCCTTAATGAAACAATTTTAAATTACTGCCTTTGCATTTTGTTGTCTGAATAAGGCCCATCTGTAAGCACTGTTGGCTCATGACTCATGCTGATCTTCTGAACAAATACAATAGTTCACCCTCCAGATGAATTTGGTACAGACCCACAATTGTGAATGGTGAAACAAAACCACCAGAACACTCACTGTCATCAGGCTGCCCTGGGCTACATCACATCTTTTCTCCAGCTAGGATTTACTAGGATATGATCACTGCATTCAGTGAAAAGGAGACTGGACATTACCAGGCCAGGTAATGCATGAGACCAAAGTAGCGTATAGACTTGCAATGCTTAACAAATTAGGAATCAT